>PISX010007540.1:0-88266 GCA_004024625.1 Mellivora capensis | reverse complement strand
ATAAAATCAATGCACAGAAATCAGTTGCATTTCTCTACACCAACAACAAGACAGAAGAAAGAGAGATTAAGGAGTCAATCCCATTTACAATTGCACCCAAAACTATAAGATACCTAGGAATAAACCTAACCAAAGAGGCTAAAAATCTATACTCAGAAAACTATAAAGTACTCATGAAAGAAATTGAGGAAGACACAAACAAATGGAAAAATGTTCCATGCTCCTGGATTGGAAGAACAAATATTGTGAAAATGTCTATGGTACCTAAAGCAATATACACATTTAATGCAATCCCTATCAAAATCCCACCCATTTTTTTCAAAGAAATGGAACAAATAATCCTAAAATTTATATGGAACCAGAAAAGACCTCGAATAGCCAAAGGAATATTGAAAAAGAAAGCCAAAGTTGGTGACATCATGATTCCAGACTTCAAGCTCTATTACAAAGCTGTCATCATCAAGACAGTATGGTACTGGCCCAAAAACAGACACATAGATCAATGGAACAGAATAGAGAGCCCAGAAATGGACCCTCAACTCTATGGTCAACTAATCTTTGATAAAGCAGATAAAGTCCAGTGGAAAAAAGACAGCCTCTTTAATAAATGTTGTTGGGAAAATTGGACAGCCACTTGCAGAAAAAGGAAATTGGACCATTTCCTTACACCACACACAAAAATAGACTCAAAATGGATGAAGGACCTCAATGTGAGAAAGGAATCCATCAAAATCCTTGAGGAGAATGCAGGCAGCAACCTCTTTGACCTCAGCCACAGCAACATCTTCCTAGAAACATCGCCAAAGGCAAGGGAAGCAAGGGAAAAAATGAACTATTGGGATTTCATCAAGATCAAAAGATTTTGCACAGCAAAGAAAACAGTTAAACAAAACCAAAAGACAACTGACAGAATGGGAGAAGATATTTGCAAATGACATATCAGATAAAGGGCTAGTGTCCAAAATCTATAAAGAACTTAACAAACTCAACACCCAAAGAACAAATAACCCAATCAAGAAATGGGCAGACATGAACAGACATTTCTGCAAAGAAGACATCCAGATGGCCAACAGACACATGAAAAAGTGCTCCACATCACTCGGCATCAGGGAAATACAAATCAAAACCACAATGAGATATCATCTCACACCAGTCAGAATGGCTAAAATTAACAAGTCAGGAAATGACAGATGCTGGCGAGGATGTGGAGAAAGGGGAACCCTTCTACACTGTTGGTGGGAATGCAAGCTGGTGCAACCGCTCTGGAAAACAGCATGGAAATTCCTCAAAAAGTTGAAAATAGAACTACCCCATGCCCCAGCAATTGCACTACTGGGTATTTACCCTAAAGATACAAACGTAGTGATCCAAAGGGGCACGTGCACCCAAATGTTTATAGCAGCAATGTCTACAATAGCCAAACTATGGAAAGAACCTAGATGTCCATCAACAGATGAATGGATAAAGAAGATGTGGTATATATACACTATGGAATACTATGCAGCCATCAAAAGAAATGAAATCCTTCCATTTGCAATGACGTGGATGGAACTAGAGGGTATCATGCTTAGTGAAATAAGTCAATCGGAGAAAGACAACTATCATATGATCTCCCTGATATGAGGCAGTGGAGATGCAACATGAGGGGTTGGGGAGGTAGGAAAAGAAGTAAAGAAGCAAGATGGGATAGGGAGGGAGACAAACCATATGTGACTCTTAATCTCAAAACAAACTGAGGGTTGCTGGGGGGAGGGGGATCGGGAGAGGGTGGTGGGGTAATGGACATTGGGGAGGGTATGTGCTATGGTGAGTGCTGTGAAGTGTGTAAACCTGGCGATTCAAAGACATGTACCCCTGGGGATAAAAATACATTATATGTTTATAAAAAATTAAAAAATTTAAAAAAATGTGTATTACAAAATCTGACCAAAAATGGTGCAGTTTATGCTCATTAGTCACAATAGTTATAAATTCACTGAATTTGTGAATACTGACTCATCAGCCCCAGGAGAATCCAGGGTTAGTTCCTTGCAAGTTTCTGGTCACATTTTTGTCATCAACAGATCAAGACCTAACCTTGTGCTATGTGTGTGTTTTTTTTTAAAGGCCCCTTATTTGATATGTATTATTGATTTATTAATGTTGAACTAATACATCTAACACATTATTTTCTCCATAAAGCATATCATGGCTTTTCTGTGTTTAGGAACCCCAGACAGCACCCTAGCACTATGCTTGGGGGCCATTTCAAACAGCCAACTCACCACCAACAACAACAAAAAAACACAAAAATGTGGAAAACGTGGCACGAGACTGCAGAAGGGATACTTATTTACAGTATGAGAGCTAAAACAAGAAGGCAGAGCCTTGTCATGTTCCCTCCCAACCAGGAATATGGCTGTCAAGCCACTCAAATTCTCCACTATTCTGAGCGTGCCCAAGTCTGCAGGCAACCCCCAAAGTGCCATGAGTATTGACTCGGAGGTTACGGATAAATGTTGGAAACAGGTGAATTCACAAGCACTGAATTAATAAGTAGGGAGGATGGACTGAAAAATGTCAAAATAAATCTATAGCAAAAGAAATGGAAAACTGTCACACTGGTTTCTGTCTCAATCCCTGACCCGGAATCATGGACAAGTTCTTTCAACCCTTCACAAAACAGGCCATTCTCAATACTGTTACATTATTTCAGAGATTTTGAAAGGAAACACAGTGCAATTTTTGGAAGGTAACATAACTGAATAGCAAAAGCTGAAAGTTCTAGATCAATCTCATGTAAACACAAATGCAAAAATTTGAAAATTATGTATATATAAAATCCAGAAATATAGCAAAATGAGATGGGTGTAAGCAGCCTAAAGATGGTTAAAAATTAAGAGATCTTTTAATATGATTCACCAATGAATAAGTTGTATGGAAGTCAAATGGTGATCCTGAGAAAACAGAAGAACATTTACGATGGCTCAGTTGATTAAGTGTGGGACTCTTGATTTCGGCTCAGCTCCTGATCTCAGGGTCATGAGATCCAGCCTCTTATTGGGCTCTGTGCTCACTGTAGAGTCTGTTTGAGATTCTCCCTCTATACCCCCCTTCATGTACACGCTCTCTCTCAAATAAATAAATAAATAAATAAATAAAATTTTTTTTAAAAAAACCTCTAAAATAAGAATGCAAAAATCTCTTAACACATACACAGTATCTTTCTCAAGTCAGCAACTTTAAACCTTTTTCCATGAAAGTCTGGACCAAGACGGGAATGCTAGAACCATTTATAGTTATTTTATATTGTTTGTGAATACTAGCCAACACAATGAAGTCATTAATGATTGTTCTGGGGTTCCTGACATGGTGTAGGATTATAAATGGAGGTGCTGGTTTGGCAAGGGTATTGTTTATGTGCTAAAGGATATTAGAGATTTTGCTTTGTTTTGTTTCAATTATGATTGAGTCCGTCAGGCCCCCATTATCTCTTTACGTTTCCCCAAGTTTACCTAATCTTCACACAAATAACATTCTAATAGCCTGTCCTGAAAAGCCAGGACTTCTTCTAAGTATGCAGGGGACTGCTCCTTCAAGCACTAGTTGGGATTCCTGCCATACAGAGAGAACTCAAGAACATTGTATTGTTCATCTCTAGGAAGAAAGGGCACTGTCTGTGCCCACCCTTCTCAGCAGTGGGGCTGAATGTGTCCCTGACTTGACAACTGCAAGAGGGACCAAAGAAGAGCTGTGGTCTGACCCCAGCTCTGTCCCAGCAAAGTAAATAGTTGAGGACGTAGAATCCGAAGACTGAGTGTCTGTGTGATGACTTTCTATTTTAATTCCCATAGTTACTCATATCCCTTAATCTTTCATGGAATGGAGTGGGACTAAAATAGCTGCAGGTGGGGGCTCCTGTCCGTAAGAGTCATGGACATCCCCATGAAATGATGATACTAGTCCTTCTTTGTCTCTGGGTTTTATTTATCATGATGACAATTATTCAATTTTCTAACTTGCAGAATGGATAGGAACATGACTTGTAACCTGTGATTTACTAAAGCTTCATCAGGTTTTTGACAGTTGCAAGTTTTCCTTCTCTGGAATTTAGAGAACTTACACTTGGATGAGGGGAAGGTGAATTCTATGGTGTTCATGCCCCCAAACCCCAGACCTTCTTTGTCTTCATGCTTCTTTTTTTCCTCCAGGCTGAAGTGGCCTGGGGGTCTGGGTTGCAGTTTTGGGACTTGCTTGGGATTCAAAGGTGAGTGAAATATAAACTTGGAAAGAAATTGGAGGTCAACTCTAAAAATTAAAGAATAACAGAATAAAGTGAAGGAAGGATAAGTAAGGAAGAGAGGAAAGAAAGGAGGGATGGAGGGAGAAAAATGGGGAGGGAGGGAAGAAGGAGGAAGAAGAAAATCATTGCCTGATGTAGGACAAGACAAGAGGGGAGACATTAACGATTATTCTACTGGTAAGATTAAGAAACGCTCAAGACTTTATTTTAGATTCATTATGTACCATGGTCAACTTTCTTTAAGAATTGCAAGTTTGGGGACACCTGGGTGGCTCAGCTGGCTAAGCATCTGTCTTTAGCTGAGGTCATGATCCCAGGTTCCTGGAGTGGAGCCCCAGGTTGGGCTCCCTGCTCAGTGGGGAGTCTGCTTCTCCCTCTGCCCCTCCCCCTGCTTGTGCTGCCCCCCTTTGTCAAATACATAAAATCTTAAAAAAAAAAAGAGAGAGAATTGCAAGTTTTTTCAAGGCTGAAGTGAGTTTTAAGAAAGGAGAGGCTCTCACCCTGCCGAGTACACATGTGACGACGTCTCCTTCGCAACAGGCCTGATGTAGATTTTTAGTATCCACGGCCAGCCTGGCAATTTCAGAGAAGTTACCTTCTGGTAGTTTTTTAGTCAGCAGAACCAATTCCCTGAAAAGAAAAATAAGCACTTCTTTAACCATATTTTGAATTCAATTCTTTCTAAAATCAGTTCTAGTTCATTGGGTAACCAAAATAATAGAAACGCATTTGCAGATGTAGGAGAAAGAGAGTATATTTTAAATGCCTCCTATTTCTTCAACAATAACACTCAGAGCCACACAAAGATCTAAATCACAAAACAAATGCCATTCAATTCATAATCATGCAAAATATTCAAACCCATCATTGAAATGATCACTTAACGAAGCTGAGTTGTTTTAATGGGTAATTTGAAAATTTATCTGACCTGACTCTCCAAGTAAAATTCTTCATCATAAAGACAATAATTCTAAGAGTCTTGGGTCTCCCTCGCTTCTCCCATTGACAACCGAATAACATCCCCAAATTTCTCCGACAATAGGGAAAATGGGCCTGCCTTATAAACAGTACGAAGCTTCCGTCCAGCCCAGTGCTGTCCCAGACTGGGCAAGAAGGTGACAGAAGGAAGGATACATCCCTTCACAGGTAAACTTGGACAGAAATACAATCTGGGCCAGGAAAGAGGCACACTGAATAATATCAAATTCTCCTCATTCCACACTCTTCCATCCCTACCCAAAAAACACCACTAGGTTTTTCTGTTCTGCATAACACGGGAGCCAAAACCTTTCCTATCCTCCCGGAGAAAAAAATACACTTGGTCTGCCAGCCTTTGTCATGGGGAACAATTAAGTGCTTACATATTCATGTACAGAATCTTTTGTGCACTAAGGCAGACGTAAGGGATCTGAGCAGATAGAAGAAACTGAGGCAGGAGACATTGGGTAGAGATGAAGATTGTGCAGTTTCAAACCCGGCTCTGTGTGCCCTATTGAACAGGCAAGTAGCATCCGTGTGCAGAAAGGAACCAGGTTTGCATTGAGAGATATTATTAAATGAAAGAAAAATGATTTTTCAAATGAGTTTGATCAAATGGGGTAACCCAGCAGCCACAGGGTTCACGTATCTCAATCAGTAACTTACACTGCTTTTGCTACTTGGTGCTTGAACTTAATCCCAATTTCACACAAATGGTGATGCCTCAAAGATATTTCTCTAACGTATTTTCTGATGGGTTCTAGCTGTAATTAGAAAAACAACTCATCAAAGAAATGTGGTTGTAACAGAAAAAGTCACTCTTGTCATTAGCAAACAAGACAGAAAAATAAAAATTGTTTATCCCCTCAAAATTAGAAAATCTTTATTTCTTATTTAAAAGAGAGCAAATGCAAAAGCACAATGTGGTTTGTTTTGTTTGTTTCTTTGTTTTATAAAATAGCATCTTACTTCCCAGAGATCACTTCTTCTAAAACCTCAAACATTTGGAATAAAAAGAAGACATGAAATCGAGGAAACAAAAGTCCAGAGAGCCACAAGAATAAATTTCAATGATGTCTTACAGTTGTATTTGTTTTTATTCAAGTTACTAGCTCTGTCATCTTGGACATGTTTCTTATTGCTTATCTAAAATATATGCTCCAATTTTGCGAAATATATTAATGAAGTCACCCTCCCCCAATATATTCATAGTTTTTAACCCAGGACTTTTACTTTGGCAACTATTGCAAATAAATTCTTCTACATAAATAAAACATAGTTATGCAAAAAGAAGAACAAGCATGTTTTGTTACGATGGCAAAATTTTGGAGACAAATAAGATGTCTCAGCAGAGTGATGATGAAATAAATAATAGCACATTAATTTTGACAAGATGTATACTTCCAATAAAAAGTAGGTATGTTTAAATCTCGAATCAAAACTATATATATTCAGTGTGATCACAACATTGTACAAAATAAAGTCTGTGAATGGAAAAATGAATAAAAGGAAATGCACTAAAATTGGTATCTCTGTGTACTGGGAATATTAGTAATATTTTAAAATTTTGGAACAGCTCTATATTTTGACTTAAAACTCTATAATGACCATAGGTTATTTTTACTTTGGCTAATTATACCTTACAGTGCTATTTTTAAGAATAAGTCAAAAAATATATACAAAGGCAATATTCAAACCACAAAACTAGCACAATAATTAAAATTTACTTAGGAATTATTATTAAATATAACTAATTATATTTTATAATTAATTATAAATATAATTATTACTTTAATCCTGATTTTGTTATAGTATGCTCACTTAAAATCTAGTACAAACAAGCTTGTCTACTTCTTCAAGATCCTCTGGAGACTTAACTCATAAACCACATTCTCTGATCATGGGAACAATTTTTACACACTTGGTTATGTTATTTTTTCTGAGAAAGAAGCAAGAACTATTAGGAATAGACATCCTGGAAATAGCAATACTGTAGAGATCATAAAGTGGGGTAGGAGAGGGAAGAACTCTTGGCTAACTTTATAAGGGCATATGATACATTAAGGAAAATTCTCCACTGAGAAGGGTTGAGATTAAGAAAACCTTGCAACTTAAAAGAGTAAGCACAAGTTACTTTAAAAAAAGCTTAACCTTCCCCCAAAGTTTTATTCTTTAGAAGTGTGAAGTAATGAGATATAAGTCAGCATGATCGTTTGTTTTTCTGTTTTTAATTGACACAAACCTAAAAGAAAAAAAAAAAAAGACCGTCCTGCTTAGGAATTCAGAATTGACTTCTGAAGCAGTCATCAGGGGACAAATGGAGAGGAAGGTTATTCATATATATACACATACACACATATGATAACGATAATATCTTTAATGATAATAGCTATAATTATTGAGTACGGAGCATATGCCAGAAACTCTTCGGATACATTATTTAAATTTTTACACAAGGTAGATGCTGAGGAACTCAATAGGAAAAATGGGCTTAGAGGAATAGAGAAATAGGGGTTTTGAAGAATATGAGATAAATCTGCACTGAGAAGATCAAAGAAAACAGTAAGAATAAAGCGGCTCTGCATTTAGTCTTGAGGGATTCATCAAAATGATCATCAGACTACTACTCATTTCAGGAAAACCTTTGGAAAATTTACCTGGTGCCCTCTCTAGTAAAGATGGTCATTTTATGTTGGTATTTAAAACCTTTAATGAACATGCATGAAAAGTAATTTAATCATAGAACTAAGCATTGATTTACGTCTCTTCAGTGGAAGAGAAAAGGCTACATGGTTAAAGTTAAATGTGATAGATTGTATTTTCCAAAGATGGCTGTAGCGATAGCTTCTATCCCGGGCTCTTCTTACGATGAGATTTCGACAATCTTCCCATCAAGAAACACAGTATATATTGGGACACCTGGGTGGCTCAGTCCGTTAAGCCACTGCCTTTGACTCAGGTCATGATCCCAACATCCTGGGATCAAGTCCCGCATGGGGCTCCTTGCTCAGCAGGGAGCCTGCTTCTCTCTCTGCCTCTGCCTGCCACTCTGCCTGCTTATGCGCTCTCTCTCTCTCTCTCTTCTGACAAATAAATAAATAAAATCTTTAAAAAAAAAAAAAAAGAAACACAGTATATATACTAACCCCTTCCAACCAGTGAGGTTTTATAGTGTTTCAACCAACAACCTGTGACAGAAGTAACTTCTGAGGCTAGCTCATAAAAATGCCATACAACTAGAATATGCATTCTTGAAGACTTTGGCCATATGTAAGCCATCCAGCTGCCCTGAAGCTACCATGCTGTGAGGCATCCCAAGCTAGCCAAGGCAGAGAGACCACGTGGAGAGGCCCTGAGATTCTATGAGAAGAAAGCGATGTTGAACTAGCCCCCAGAGGCTGCAGGCTCCCAGAGGCCTAGAGCCAGCCATTGTCTGACTGCAACCACGAGAAAGAGCATGAGCCGGAACTGCCCAGATGAACTCCTGACCCACAGAAATCATGAGAGATCGTGAAATGATTGTTGTTGGCTTGAATTAATAAATTTTGGGGTGTTTTGAGATGCAACAATAATAACTTGAATATTAAATATATATGATGAAGTAATGTCTATGCTAAATCTCACTTTTCAAATTATAATAACAATATGAATTGCCTCAGTATCTCATTACAATAAGTCTTATTTAGTAAGTCTGGAGAAGAGCTCCAGATTCTGTATTTCCAACGCGCTGCCTCATGATGCCTATGCTGTTGGTCCACAGTCCACACTCTGCAGAGCAAGACTCTAAATAACAGTTGACGTATGAATATTTTACCTTTATCTGGAAGCATTCAGTTTTATTTCTTTCTTGACAGCATGACTGGATAGCTGTTTCATAGCAAGCAGACATGGTCAGAATTGTGGGTCCATACAAGAATGGATGCTTTCGAGACGTTTCATAAATGTACCTGTAAATTGGCAGACACATAGTTGTGTAACTTAGAATTCAAGAACATGTGCCGACATTGTTTCTTCATCCAGTTTTGTGGACCTGAACTTCTAGAATCTCATGGTAAAAGAGATGGGGTAGCATGATACGCAAGCACATCGCACGTTCATGTCACTCTGAACAGATCACTGTGACGTTAGTCAGACATTCACTGAATGTCCATGAAGTGAACAACTGTAACTTCCAGGCTGGTGGGGAAAGAAAAAGTAACTAAAACTTGTCCTTTCTACATAAGAAAGAAAGTTCAGTAGTCCAATCTGAACTGTAAACACAGGATTGTGCAGTAGGTGCAGGAGGATAAAATTTAGAAGCTATTAGGGGGGAGGATGATCTCCTCTCAAGGTCACCCAGAAGTTCTTTCTAGATGAGGAAAGTTCATGTCATTGTCCTCCAAGATGTGCCCCTCAATATTTTGGTCTGAGATTAAGTCCTCTTTCTCTTCCTCTCTAGTTCATTCATTCCTCACACTCGTAGAGCCTAGACATCAGGTCTGCCTTTCACTTATAATACATATCTCCTCCTATTTTTGCAAAGCTTGCTCAAAAGACCCCACAGACCCACATGCAAAAATACTCAACAAGATGACATTACAGGCAAAAACTGGCTCAAGGCTCACAGAAACCCATTTTCTTTTCCTGTGGGCACAGGGACACTTCTTTTCCAGACTCCCTTGCAGTTAGGTTGAGGACATGTAACTGAGTTCTGGGTGATGAAATGTCCTGAATGAATGAATGTCCTCCACCCCACTCTGAGGTGTGGCTACTAATGTCTCTGCACAGTTCCCTGCTCTTTTTCTGTTTCACAGTGACCTGGGAAACACAGGCTGCAGATAATACAGAGATGGAAATATCTTGCAATCTCGAGTTACCCCTTGGAGGAGAATTGTCAGGAGCTGAGGCCAGTTAGAAGCGATGAGAGGCCAAGTGTCAGAGTAGCCAACAAAAACAAAATGAAAGTAACACTCAAGACTTTAGTCACTTACTGGGATAATATGAGCAAGAGGTTCAACTGGAGAGAGTGTTGACTCCCCCCCCAGCCCACTTGCCTCCCAGGGTCCTGACCAGCTGAGGACCCAGTAGAGCACTACAGACTTGGGGATAGCTTCCTCCTGAGGGATTCACAAACAAAAGGCTCCTGTGGTTTCAAGGACCCTGGGGCAGGGGAAAGGAGAGGGGAAAAGGCCAAGAGTGGGAAAGCCCTGAGTGCTGAGCCAAAGTGCACAGAAATCTGTCCAAGTTTCTCCCTCCATTCCCCCAATTAGGAAATCTCAGCAGAGACTCCTGGGCTAGGAATGAAGCTATGCACGAAAACATGGTGGGTATTGGGGGAGGACTGAGCCCTTGACTGAAGCTCGTTCAGAGACTGACATGTGTTTTGCCCCATTCTGCTGTGGAAAGGGCAGCTTGCCCCACAGAGGCCTGTCATCCATAATTGCCCATTGTCAGGCCTGGAAAAAAAAAATCATGCCCAGGATTCAACCAGGAGCCAGACTCTTCAAGAGTCGCCAAAGGGAATAACCCAATTTAGACTGTGATATGAAAAAGAAATAAATATTAACTGAATTCAGCCAAAGTTTAGGATTTGGGGATTTATTCAAAAATTTAGGATTTCCTTGCAACCGCAGCATAACTTAGTCCATCCTAATGATCATAGTACTATCCCTAATGCAAGTTTAATATGTAATATTTGTAAAGTAGGCCAATATTACCAGAAAAATGGTGACATCAGAAAATCGGGTTTTCAACACTGAAAGCATAATGGAGGAAGTGATAGCATAGGGACTTGGTTCACGTTTTAACTTTCCCCCAACCCCCTGTTCCTTGGACAATGCATATATCTGCATGCCTGCTTCTTTGGGACCTAACTCCAAGTCCTTTTGGGATCCCAGAGAAGGATACAGGTGCAGAAACCCCTGAATTCAAAAGAAAAATTGTTACCATCGCCTTCCCTGGAGCAGTTGAAAAAGCGATTATATCTCATGACGAATAGTCAAGGAAATGCTAAAAATATTTTAATAGAAATTCCTGAGTGCTACAGAGTCTAAAAGAGAAAATCCCGTCCACAAAGGTGACTAGAGTTTCTGGGGTCAATAACCATACGTGACTTCATCAGAAGATTATTTCTTGCTGCTCTCTGACCAGATAGGGAGTGGTGGTGCCATAACTAAAGACAAGAAATTTGCAGGAAACCTGAAGCACTAACCAAACATTAACAGAGACTTTATCTAACAACTGGTGTGTAGCAATCCTGTGGTAACATTTCCTTTCGGTTAAAAGTACAAAATCTTTTCTTGTGGGTGGATGAGGTGGTGGCCATTAGAGATTTAATCTATTATTAGAGATTTATCAGAGATTTCCAACTCCCTTCCCTTCAGGCAAATGGTAGGATCGCACATTCGCACCACCCTGGTGGTGAGGTATGACAGCGTGACTTGCTGGTTAATGATGTGTGAGAGGATATGATGAATGGTGTTTCTAAACAAGCTTAAGAAGCAGTGTGTGATGTACTAGTGTCCCCTTCCCTTGCCATAGTAATCGAAGAAGCAAGGGTTGAGATGGTGTCTTTGTCAACCTAGTTCCCTAAGTGACTATGATAAGGAGAACCTCCTATACTACAGTCCATGCTGGACAGAGAGCACGAGCGGGAGAAACAACAACAACAATAACAACAACCTTTTGTTATATTGAGCTGCTTAAATTAGAGGTTATTTGCTATCACACTAAAGTTTGCTTATCCTGGGATTATTACTTTTGCTTTTTAAAAACCTATAAAGGGGGGCTCCTGGGTGGCTCAGTGGGTTAAAACCTCTGCTTTAGGCTCAGGTCATGATCCCAGGGTCCTGGGATCGAGCCCCACATCGGGCTCTCTGCTCCATGGAGAGCCTGCTTCCTCCCCTCTCTCTGCTTGCCTGCCTCTCTGCCTACTTGTAATCTCGGTCTGTCAAATAAATAAATAAAATCTTAATAAATAAATAAATTAATTAATTAATTAAAAACCTATAAAGGAACAAGATAGAATGGGAAAAAGAAATTTTTTAAATTAAAACCTATAAAGGAAAAAATCATCCACAATTGATGCAGGGAGAAGAACAGACCAAATAATGGAACTGAACATCATTCATTAACAAGACTTAGAAAAGTAGGTCTGTGCTTCCCCAAAAAAGCCCATCTTCATTCTCACCAAGGGGCCCCAGCCAGAACCCTGGAAGTTTAGTCAGCAGGCTTTTATCCACAGAGACTCTCGAGCCCGACTTGTGGAAACAGAACGGATACTACCCACATACACCTGCCTCCCCACATAAGGCAAAATTCTTGGTCAGTAAGAAATCTCACCAAAGCCATTCAATACCTCTGCTCCTTATTGTGTATGCTGAATTAAGAGTTCATTTTTGTGCCACAGTAACAGTTCCCTTAGAAGATATTCAATATGAGCCAATCTAATTTCAAATCTCAAAAGTTTAGCTTAGTGTAAGGAAAAACTTTCTGATAATTAGAGCCATTTAAAAAATGGATGGTCCCTATTGTAAGGTAACATAGGGTCATGCTTGATTGAAAGTCGGGTTCTATAGTCAGACATACAATAGAAGCTTACAATAATTAAACTGCTATTGAAGATTCCTTAGATAATCCAAAGGTACAATAACTATGTTTTTTTTTAAGATTTTATTTATTTATTTGACAGACAGAGATCACAAGTAGGCAGAGAGGCAGGCAGAGATAAAGGGGGAGACAGGCTCCCCGCCAAGCAGAAGCCCGATGCGGGGCCCAATCCCAGGATCCCGGGATCATGACCTGAGTAGAAGGCAGAGGCCCCAACCCACTGAGCCACCCAGGCACCCCAGTAACTATGGTTTTATGTATTTGTAGACTATGCTTTCTTTTGAAACATCTGAAAGAGCTGACCTCTCCTCAAAGCTCTGATATATGTTACTGTTTCCTTGGTTGAGAATTAAATGAAGTTGTTGCCTTATAATTATGAGACAAGTAATGAGAAAATTATTTTTCCTCTGAATATTTATAGTTGTCTGCATGTAAGTTAAGATTAATATTTAAAATAACTCCCTAATATTGACTTCATTGTAAATATTCCAGAAGAGATTAGATTCACTGCCCGAGTATTGGTTAGATTTTATAATCTCTGAATGTTCAACCCAAACCTGATTTTATAATCCTCCTTTAGAGCAGCACTTATAGCAAATAGGCAGCTGGGTCCTATTTCCGTTCCCATTTGGTTGCCCCTGATATCAGGCAAATTGGAACCTGCCCAATTCCCATCCCTTAGTCCTCTCTTTTCTTTTTCTTTTCTTTTTTTTTTAAGATTTATTTATTTATTTGAGAGAGAGAGAGAGAAAGGGAGAGAGCACGCACATGTGCACGCACACACACACTCACACATGCATGCATGCACAAGCAGGGGGGAGGGGCAGAGAGTTTTAAACAGACTCCACTCTGACCGCAGAACCCAACACTGGGCTTGATCTCCAGACCCTGAGGTCACGACCGAGCTGAAACCAAGAATTGGACTCTTAACTGACTGTGCTAGCAGGTACCCCAGTCATTTCTACCTAAGAGGCAAGGGCCAATTAATTTCCTCTTGAAGGCTCAATAATGTCTGGGGCAATTCTGCCCCCACATGGGTGAATGAAAGGAGTTTACATATTCAGCATCAAGTCACCCTCTCTGCTCACTCATCTCTGGTTTAAAGTTTCATGTCTAAAACCTGAAACCAAATCACTCCTATGCTCCTTACCCTCTAGAACCAGCAATCAGATCTCTGCCTTATTCCCATTGTCTGAGCCTATCTTGATGAGATGGCTAGGATTGTATTTCTTGAGAACTGAAGCTTTTTGTTTCTCTTATCATTTCTACCTCTCTAGGCATTGGTTTCCTGCCTCTAAATCTAAGCCACTTGCTCGCACCTCTTTACAAATAAACCTCTGTGCTCCCCAGGAAAACAAAACAGAAGCTTGCCTACCCATTTGCTATAATGCTATCCACTCCAGATGGGAATTATAGAATCAGAATTTATGAGCAGAAAACTCATCTCTGTCGAATCTGCAGTTGTTTACCTCTTCCCATGTTCTCAATGACAGACTCTCTCCATGCCCTCTCAGATACCTTCTCTGCTATCCCTTGATGAGTCTCCCAAATGCCAGCCCTTGTCAGAGCTATTGCCTGCTCTCTGTCCCCGATACTCTGTTTATTATGTTTTGCTTACTTGCTGAACCTTTTCAACATCATTTGCTGCTGGTCTGACTAATCTAACCATTAAGGAGATGGGTCCTTAACACTGTCCTAGTCATTTTTTAAGTTTATTTTTTTAATTTTTTTGTCCTAGTCACTTCTAATGTTTCTACACATAGACATTTCCATGTCCTGTCAGGTTCACTGAGATTGTAACCGTCATTCCAAGGGAGCAAAATATATATTGTAGCTCAAATTTTTACCTTAATTCATGTACTAAAGCATTGTGTTCTCAGAGACCCACATATAAAGAAAAGATCTGTCTTCAAAATTGGAAAACACTCTTCTGCAGTGCCTATGGCAAGGAGAAATGACTTACCTCTCCTTCACTGACACTTGATTCTCTTCATCCATCTCACAGATCTGCTCAGGATATGGAATTTGGAATATATCACTGTAACCTGCATCATCTTTTTTGTATAATAGGAAGCACTTGAGTCTTTCTTTGTTATTTATTTGGCAACAGTGAGAAAACTCCTGTTTGTCAGCCTTTCCTTGGTTATTACAAATGTGCCCTAGGAAGGTAGTCATCTGCAGGAGGAAATAATACTTTAAAGGGGAAGCATGTATGATCTACTTTCCTAGGAAAGTTAAAGAATTATTATCAAGAAAAGGCCACTGAGGAATGCTCTTACAGTCTGTATTTAATAATCCCTGGACATGGTTCTTTTGAGCAAAAGTTTTTTAGGTTTTTACGTCTAAATTCCCACATGCTAGACATGGACCAAATAGAAGTTATCGTTCTCTCCTTTCCAAAATAATTGTGATTTCAAATTCATTTTAATACAGTTGTTGAGAGGCAGTAAACGTAAGCCAAAATTCCAGAGCCTAACGAAATCACGGTTTTTTTGGTAACTATCCACCAAGAAATAAATGAAGTTTACTTTCCTTGCTTCCTATTTATTTTTAGTTTGGTTTCCATAGGAAGTTATTTTAAGAACTGAACTCTAAGGCAGTGTATATTCAGTGTCAAATGTTCAAATGAAAATGTAATAACTCGGTTTTCAAATACCTTGGAGTGGCAGTAAGTGTGTGGGATGCGGTAAACCACAAATAAAATACATGTCCAGATTTAGGGAATAAAGGAAGGAAAAAGCCCATCATTTGAAGTAGAAATAAGAAGGGGTCACTATAAAACAACTAAGACTAGTGATTGGCAGAAGCACTTCATTTTCCAGTGTGTTTCTAGGTACATCTGGGTGGTGCAGTCAGTTAAAACATCTGACTCTGGATTTGGTTCAGGTCATGACCTCAGGGTCCTGGGATGGAGCCCACATGAGACTCCACACTCAGCAGGGAATCTGCTAGAGGAGTCTGTCTCCCTCTACCTCTGCCCCTTCCCCCCCCCCACTCTCTCTCTCTCTCTCAAATAAATATATCTTTAAAAATTAAATAAAATGTGTTTCTAATTAGACTGATGGTTTTGCTATGTCTCCTAAGAGTCTAGTAAAAGGTAGGTTTTAGCCCCAAGAAGAGGGAATAGTAATAGTAATAATAAACTTACCAATAAAGAAGAAAACTATTGATTTGTAGTTTAAAATGTTTGGTATGAGACAAGTGATCCAAAAAAATATGTAAATTGCACAAATATGTTAGTGTTCATGAATAATTTCTTCATCGTAAGATACACATACTTTATGAGACAGAAGTAATCCCCAAGATTTTCTACTAACTAGGGAAAGAGCCCATAATAATATTCACCTCTTTCTTCTGTTTCATATACTCTTAGAAACATTTTAAAATTAGTATTTTGGTTTCCAGGAACCTTTATATGAGGATGTCAGACAGTGGTATTCCAGTGGGAGAGGCAGAGCAGCCAACTAAAATGAACAAATTGGCCTCTAGGTTGTAATCCGTTCTCTTGAGCATTTGGTTCTCTGAGTCTGATCTCCCAGAGATGAAATGAAGAATTTGGGCTTATAAACTTACAAAGATTATATTTTGAGTGTGATTGATGTCCGTATTGTTGCCTTAAAGTCCTCTACCTAATTCTTCAACATCCCACTTCATAAGAACACCTTTTGGTTGGAATTTTAGTTTGAAAAAAGAGAGAGAGAGACAAAACATGATTCACCTACCAACTGGTGAGAGCATTCTGATGGTGACTCGTGTGCCTTGAGGATCTTGCACTTGTCTGCAAAATCTACCACCTCTTCGACTATGGTTTGTACTTCTTCAAAAGTTAATTTCTGGAGAAACTGAGCCACCATGATGCTGGCGCTGAGACATAACACTTGTGAGAGCAGGTAAAGGTGAAATCAAACTCTTCCTCCATCATCGTTAGATCACCGCCCTCTCTCCCTTCCAAAATGATTGTGATTTCAAATTTCAGAGAAGAGAATATTGATAACAGAACTCACATGTCCCTTAAGTTCTCCTGCAGGTAATTCTGGCTATTAATGTGGCGCGAGGCTGAAAAAAATGAGATTTTGTTTGCATGAGAGGATATTTTCAAACTTGAAATCTCCCTTTATAATTCTGTCATCCATATTTATCCACTTATAAATTTCCAGATCTATTTTATTTACCATCAAAACTTAAAATGAATTGCCAGACTATATCTTCACTTGTGCTTCAACTGCATTCTGTGAATGACTTTCTTCTGTTCAAATATATTGTGTCCTTGAAATCTGTCCTTAGCCCACAAATAGTTGCATGTACTTGTGTTGACACACCTGAATTAATTAACATGATTTGGTTATTTAACTCTTTATATTAGTAGTTACTAGCATATCCAAGGAATACTAAGAAAATTAGGGGTAATTCATGTAATAAAGCATTGGGAGCAAACATATAAACATTAGCACTTTGCCAGGCTTCATTTGACAAAGACAATATCTCACCCACTTTGGATTTACTCATCAACTTTATCTTTCTTATCACCTCCACTCAGTGTGCGCGCGCACACACGTTCTCTACTGAAAACAGTGTCTTCTTATACTAACCGCTTCTGAAGAACTGAGTGGCTTCCTGTTAAATAAAGAAACCGTCATCATATCTGTTACAGGGAAAGGCTTTGGAGTCCATTACTCTGAGTTCAACTTCTAGCTATGATTCTGAGTGTGGCCTTAGGAAAACAGCTTAAGCTCAAAGTTTTCGTTTCTCTACCTAGAAAACATAAATAAACTCTACCATGATGGATAGTTGTTCGGATTAAATGGAAACATATGAGTGTAGCACTGAGCACAGCACCTAGAACCAAATGGGTACTGATGAATGTAGCTTGTAGTATTATTCTTGCTACTATGAACACAGTTGCTTTCTCCAAAATCATTTACCTAGTTTCAAACACAAGTTTCAAATGTATCGTTCCCTCACCTAGAGTGGAAATAAGGCTAAAGTGAGATCTTCCTGTGTGTCTTGCCTCAATATATTAGCTCTCTTTCTGCGTCCCTTCCACAAACCAATTTCTAGCAATTTCCAATGACTCTGCTGACAGTGCGAGCACTGAGGAAGACAAGCCACTCCCTATATTTTAGTCTACATCTTAGTAGTCATTATGCCTTATGTCCTGGCACAAGGGTGTAGATTATAAATAGGTTCCCTACCTGCAGCTAGTAAACTTCTCTGAAGAGTTTGACACTGAACATAGCTGAAGAAAACAAGAAAACATATGGGTCTAAGAGTCTTCATTCTTCCAGATGAAACTTTAAAGAAGGTGCTCTAGCATATCAAAGAATTGAAGAATCCTTTTTATACTCTTTTCAAGTAACAGCTATTAATAATTAACCTTTTCCTGGTGAATATTTTTTCTGGGCCAGTACGATCCTGAAGAAATTGAAAAAATTCATGACAATGAAGAAATATTGTTACTGGATGGCATTCATTAATGAATACTGGATTTTAAAATGAATCATGTCAATCTTCTTGTTGTTTTTCCAAGATTATACCATGTAGGCCTCGTAGTAATCAATAAGCACCTTTGGTACATATCTCATTTGCTGGGAAGGCCTGTTGACACGGACAAAGTTCTAAAGTGGCAGGAGGGAAGGTAAACATGTACTACCACAGATTCAAATAAATGGTTAAAGCCCTGGTTCCAGTTCTGGGCACACTTTCAAGTCCCTGGAAGGGGTGGGGGAGCCTAGGCCTGGGGAGCAGACCCAAGGAAATGGAACCCAATTTACTGAGTGTTTATTGTGGGTCTGGTGCTTTATACGACTATATTTAGACAACAGTATTCTTATTTCTTGAATAAGAAATTAAGACTAGGTATGATACTGCCCACCATACCAGGTAGCCACCTAAAAGGGGCACCTGGAAGACTCGAGTTCTGGAAAAGGCCAGGAACACCTCGTGCAGTCTGCCTAAAGGCCATACAGCTGCTGCCAGCACTGGCGAGGGTGAACCGAGACCAGTGCGTGGGCAGCCTCTTGGCCCAGTAGCTGTATGAGATTGAGAGCATCATGAAACTCAAGGGCAGACACAAGGACAACATGGAGCTGCTGGACCAGTGAAGACATCAGGATGCAAGTGTGCAGAAATGTGCGTCCAGTGAGAAGTGGGAATTGGCAATGAATTTGGGCCTTTTCTTCTATTGAGTCAAGGAATGAACTTTTTCAATGACCTAGGCCAGGCCACCAGAAATCACTTTCGAGTGCATGCAGCTCTTGAGGCTTCTTTCTGAGGCAGGCCCAGAGGACCTAGATGTGCCCTGCCAGGCCAGGGCCCATCCATAGAGGCCTGAGAAGCCAGCTGACAACAGCACCTGGGAGCCTCAAGTTCTGGGGAGGCCTGGGAACACACCACGTCGCCTGTCTGTAGGGTACAGGTGGAGGAGTCTGGACCACTTTGCGAGCACGCGGCTTACCAGGAGGCAGGAATATCCTTCACTAAGAGACACCTGGGAGACTTGACCAGTCAGCCTTTCGAGGGCTGATTCCACATGCTGACTGTGGTATCCTCAGTAAGAGACACTCGGGAGTCAGGTTTGTTACAGAAGCCTGGGACTTCAGGAAATAGGCAGACCTGAAGCACTTGGATTGCCCTGCCATGTTGGAAACAGGAAGAAACCGAAAAGTTGAACAGACCAATTACCAGCAATGAAATTGAATCAGTAACCAAAAACTCCTGAGAAACAGAATTCCAGGGCCAGATGACATCACAGGCAAATTCTACCAAACGTTTAAAGAAGAGTTAACACCTCTTTGTTTTGTTTTGGTTTTTCATTTTTTGAGATAATACCTATTTGAAGCAGGAGAGCTAAGTTCTTGTCTCACAGAGTCAAAAAATTAATCTCATGGACAAAAGAGAGTGGGCAAAGCAATTTTATTAAGTAACAGACAAAGATAAGATTAAGATACAGACAAAGCTCTCAGGAGGAGGGTCCCGCCAGGTTTGCCAACATAGGCCTCCACCGACAGGCTTTTATCTAAAATTGACCAGGGAGCTTGTGGCCTTAACATCCTTGTGAAGTCTTGGCTTGAGTAAGGACTGGTGATAACATCTTTAATGGCTTACTTCTACTTTCAGGTCTGGTTATTCTTTGTTGCGCACAATATGACTGCCATAAAAAGACCCCACCTCTGACGCCCAGGGCAAGGTGGTCTGATTTGTACCCTTATCTCTGATTTCACTGTGCCGCAGCATTTCTGGGATTTTTGGTGAGCCTAATCATATGGCCCCCTACCTAGCCCTGCCTGCCCCTTATCATTCTCCTCAAACTATTCCAAAAAATAGAATAAGAAGGGAAACTTTCAAATTCATTCTATGAGGCCAGTATTACACTGATACCAATACCAGATAAAAACACCACAACCATGACAGATTGTGGACTCCGAGAAACAAATAGAGGGTTTCAGAGGGGAAGGGTGTGGGGGGATGGGTGAGCCTGGTGATGGGTATTAAGGAGGCATGAATTGCATGGAGCACTGGGTGTTATACATAAACAATGAATCTTGGAACACTACATCAAAAACTAACAATGTATTGTACGGTGACTAACACAACATGATAAAAATTTTTTAAAAATATGATAAAAGAGAACTATAGGCCAATATCTCTGATGAACATGGATGCCAAAATCATCAACAAAATATTAGCAAACTGAATCCAACAATATATTTAAAAAAATCATACAACACAATCGAGTGGGATTTATTCCCAGGATTCAAGGGCTGTTTAATGTTTGCAAATCAATCAACATGATACATCACATTAACAAGAGAAAGGATAAAAGCCATGTGATCATTACAACAAATGCAGAAAAATCATTTGACGAACTACAACATTCATTCATGATACAATCCTTCAACAAAGTAGGTTTCCAGGGAACATACCTCGTTATAATAAAGGCCAATCAGGAAAAAGACAAGGATGTCCACTCTCACCACTTTTATTCAACATGGTACTAGAAGTCCCAGCCACAGCAATCAGACAACAACACTAAATAAATAAATAAATAAATAAATGCATCCAGATTGGTAAGGAAGCAGTTAAATTTTCACTATTTGCAGATGATATGCTACTCTATCTAGAAAACCCTAAAGACTCCACCAAAAAACTATAGAACTGACAAATGAATTCAGTAAAGTCACATGTTACAAAATCAAGGTACAGATATCTCCTACATTTCTATACACTAATAATGAAGCGGGAGAAAGAGAAATTAAGAAAACAATCCCATTTACAACTGCACCAAAAATAATAAAATACTTAGAGGAAACCTAACCAAAGAGGTATAAGACCTGTACTCTGAAAACTAAAACAGTGGTGAAACAAACTGAAGATGATAGAAAGAAACGGAAAGACATTCCATGTTCATGGATTGGAAGAGAAAATATTGCTAAAATGTCTATACTATGCAAAACAATCTATACATTTAATGTAATCCCTATTAAACAGCATTTTTCACAGAACTAGAACAAACCATCCCAGAATTTGGATGGAACCACACAGGACCCCAAATAGTCAAAGCAATCTTGAAAAAGGATAACAAAACTGGAGGTATCACAATTCCAGAGTTCAAGTTATATTACACAGCTGTAGTAATCAAGATACGATGGGACTGGCACACAAATAGACACATAGATCAATGGAACATAATAGAAAACTCAGAAATAAAAACCACAATTATGTGGTCAATTAATCTTCTACAAAGGAGGACAGAATATGCAATGGGAAAAGAGTCTCCTTGACAAATGGTGTTGGGAAAATTGGACAGCTGCATGCAAAAGAATGAAACTGGACCACTCTCTTACACCATATACAAAAATGGACTCAAAATGGATTAAAGACCTAAATATGAGACCTGAAACCATAAAAATCCTAGAAGAGAGAACAAGCAGTAATTTCTCTAACATCGGCCATAGCAACATTTTTCTAGATATGTCTCCTGAGGCAGGGGAAATAAAAGCAAAAATAAACTATTGGGACTATGTCAAAGTAAAATTTCCTGCATAGTGAAGGAAACAATGAACAAAACTAAAAGGAAACCTACTGAATGGGAGAAGACATTTGCAAATGACATACCTGACGAAGAGTTAGCATCCAAAATATATAAAGAACTGATAAAACTCAACAACCCAAAAAACAAATAGTCCAATTTAAAAATGGGCAGAAGACATAAACAGACATTTCTCTAAAGAATATATCCAAATAACCAACAGACACATGAAAATATGCTGAATATCACTCATTATTAGGGAAATGCAAATCAAAACTACAATGAGATCTCACCTCACACCTGTTAGAACGGCTAAAATGAAAAACACAAGAACAATAGTCATTGGCAAAAACGTGGAGGAAAATGAACTCCTATACACTGCTAGTGGGAATACAAGCTGGTACAACCACTGTGGACAGCAGTAGGAGGTTCCTCAAAAAATTAAAATAGAACTAAACTGTGATCCAGTGATCACACAACTGGGTATTTATCCAAAAAATTCAAAAACGCTGCTTTGAAGAGATAAATGCATCCCTCTGTTTATTGCAACATTATTTACAATAGCCAAGTTATGGAAGCAACCTGAGTGTCCATCAGTTAATGAATGGATAAAGAAACATGGTGTACCCATACACAATAGAATATTTTTCAGCCATAAAAAAGAATGAAATCTTGCCTCATGAATGGAGCTAGAGTATAATGTTAAGCAAAATAAATCAGAGAAATACAAATACTGTATAATTTCACTCATGTGGAATTTAAGAAAGAAAACAAAACAAACAAAGGAAAAGAGAGAGAGAGAGAAACCAAGAAACAGACTCTAGGGAACCTACAGACAGTTCCCAGAGGGTGGGTGGGGGACGGATGTGAAACAGGGGAAAGGGATGAAGAGTAAGTCGTCATGATGAGCACGGAGTACTGTACCGAATTGTTGAATCTCTCTATTGTCTACCGAAACTAATATAATACTAATATAATAATAAAAACTAATAGAGTATGTTTACTAATTCCAGTATGTTACCTATACTGGAATTAAAATAAAAAACTTGTTTAAGAAATGACCAATAATGACAAGAGACTCGGGGTCATATCATTTGCTCACGGACTCACGGGGAGAAATCCAGGTTTGTCTGACTTCGGGGGCCACAGTGCTCAAGAGCTAGTAGAGAAAACTGAGGTGTCAGCATTCCTGAACTAGTGTCACCTTCGCCTAACACCCAGTTTGGGGGCTTAGGGGAAGAAACGGGTACTTACTGATTGAATAAAAAGTCTAAGAAAAATGTGAAATCCAAAAGTTTTGGAAATGTTTTGGAGGTCACTGGTTACTACTTGAACAATTCCCATCCTGAGTTTCCTTATTTATATATGGAGGATTTGGATCAGATAATATCTAAGACTGGCAGTCCATCGTGTGATTGTGCTACCCATATATTCTTATTTCTGGTTTCCTGGGCAAATATATATATATATATATATATATATATTTATATATTTTATATTTATTTTTATTTAATAGAACATAATATTAATTAATTAATTAATTAATTACTATCTCTATATATATATCAAGTGAGAAAGATTTATCTGGCTGAAAAATAATGATAAATCTGTTCTTACTTAGCTTTGGGACATGTTGGCTAATGATAAAGAACATAGATCATGTGTGATGGAAAACTAGGGTCAGCAAATGAAAAATTATCTTTGGCAGGTTTTCATTATCTTTCTCAGGGTCCTCGAAACAGTGCTAGTCCTCAGCAGCTCTTCCATTGCGCATTCTGAGAGCTGTGCCCTTGAGCTCTTACTCTGAGCCTCTCAGGACAACTAGAACTGGACCTATTACTCTAGGGATGGCCAACACTTTGGATGAGAGATGCCAGACTGTCACCCACTGCAGATATTACTAAGTGATCACTGCCCTCTTTTCACCACTCAGTGCCACAAGAAGGCCACTATTAACTGATTGGAGATGACACTTAAAAAAAAAAAGGAACCATTGCATGTGTGCTGAAATAATTCCTCTTTTTATTAAAATAATGGACAAAATTTACATCCTATTTGAATTCTCATCTCAGAGTAAAAGATTCTTGGAAACATAAAATGATGTTAAGTCCTTTATCAGTGACCGAAGGTAGAATTTCAAACCAGAGGAAAAACAAGTAGTGAGGATTATTTAAGCAAAGGCAAGGGGATGAGTTTCCTGAGACTAGAAAGACAGCACAGAACTTGTTCCCTACGAGAGTGAAATCTTTACACTGACCTTTAAGATGAAAAATGGAAGGTATACAAGACACAGGGATGATGTTTAATAAATATTATTTCACCACAAACCAAATTCTTTTCTGAGTCATAGAAACAGAGTTTGAAGGAACCTTAGAAGACCAGGACTGGATTCCTGGATCCCACAGAAAACCTGGAGGGGATTCCTCATGCCTGTGCAGGTTTGACACTCATTATGTACCATGAGACCCACCCCACTTGGAATTGACGCTAATACTAGAAAATTCTTCTTGCACTGAATTCTGGTACGGTCTAGTCACTGGTTTGCGTTCTGTCTAAGCAATACAGAGTGATGTGCCCTCATTCCAAATCCTCTCTTTTGAGGCAAAATATATCTTTTTAATAAACCATTCCTCCCCTTTCTTTTCCCACATCAAGTTGGTTACATGCTTTTTAATAGCGTGTTCTCTGGAATATCAGTAGAGAGCTGTAGGGTAAGTTCCTCTGTGGTTATACAGTCTTATAATTAGAGGCTATTAATAAGTGTCCAGCATTTACCTGAGTGAGTGTGCACACTGAGGCCATGGAAAGGGAGGGATGAAGTCACTGGCAGTTCATAAAAGACACTTGAAGAAAGGGTGTTGGGCACCTGGGCGGCTCAGTGGGTTGAGCCTCCTCCTTCGGCTCAGGTCATGATCCTGGGGTCCTGGGATTGAGCCCCGTATTGGGCTCCCTGCTCAGGGGGGACCCTGCTTCCTCCTCTCTCTCTGTGCTCTTTCTCTCTCTCTTGCTCTCTCTCAAGTAAATAAATAAAATCATTTTTAAAAAAGGTGTTTATTATCTCCCTGTACAATATGGGACTGATTTCATTTTAACCCAGCAGGTTCCTGGGCCTCTGGTTTCATATCTGTTGTGTCGAGCCCACTATTGGACACATAGCTGAATCCACTATTAGGTACCAAACTGAATTACCTAACTGGGCGCTGACTCACTTCTGTTTGTTAAACTTACTATCCAATATCTAGGTGAAACTTTCTTCCTGTTCTCCTCATTAGTAAATGGAAATGTTTGGCAAAATGGCAAAAGGACAAAATAACTTCCCAAAATAAACATCTATTATCTGCTCGCCATGGCATTGGGTACTTTATATAGTAATTCAATGCATTTCTCTAAAGCCTTTGTGAAATGGAGATTATTCTCCCACATTATACAAAGAAATGAAGGTCTTGGATTATAGGGAACTCGTCAGAGGCCGTACGGGAAGTTACCAGCAGCAGGAATTTGATGCCCCACCCCCACCAGTACTTCCCCTACAACTTCGGCTTAGATTGTAATGCCTGTTCCATGTGCTCCCACAGCAGGGGACTTCTTCTATCCCTATGGCATCATATGTGATTGCTTGTTTACTATCCTTCCCCCTGCCATGGGGAATCATCTCTCATCGCCTCATATTTATATGTGCAGTGTCTGACACACAGTAGGAGTCTAATAATAAATATTTGTTGATGAAATAAATGAAAAGCCCAAAGACTACACCATAAATGCTATGCTAAAAGAACTCTGTGGCTATTCCCCTGCATTATCTCTTAAATGGTCATCATCTTCCATTCCAGACATTGAAACACTAAAAACTTGGGAAGTTTAGAGAACAGTCAGGATAATCGGGCCACAAGCCCGTGACCAACCTTCATTTCCCGGCTTCCCAGTTCCCCCAGCTTCCTCTCCCCAGGCATCACCGACAAGCACTTACATCTCTGATATTAACAGCAATCCCAGCGTGGAAGAGTAAGACAAATGAGCCATTGCCACTGATGCCTTGGGAGCTCCTCCCTCTCGTGACATCCAACATCCACCCTAGGACGTAGGGCGTACAGAGGTCAAGAATACTATTCTGGGATTAGAGGACTCAAATGCAAACCTTGGTTCTGCCACTTACCAGTTGTATGACATTGAACAGATGGCTTCACAAACAGTTCCCTGCTTGTCAAGTGGGAATTAAAATGAGATCTACTTCCAGGGCACCTGGGTGGCACAGTAGGTTAAGTATCCGACTCTTGGTTTTGGTTCAGGCCACCATCTCGGGGTCATGGGATCAAGCCCCATGTTGGGCTCTGTGCTCAGCAGAGTGTCTGATTGAGGATTCTCTTTCTCCCTCTCCTTCTGCCCCTCCCACCTGTGCTCACTCTCTCTCTCTCTCTGAAATAAATAAATAAATATTTTTAAGGTAAGGTATCTCCTTCCTAGAGTTGTTAGGGTTCCATGCATTAAAAAGTACTTCAAATGATGTTTTGTACATTGAAAACATTGTGGCAGTGGGTGATGCTGGGAGCAGCCGCAGCAGGAGGGCTGCCCGGCCTCAGCTCCCCGTGCCCTTTCCAGCAGCAGCAAGAACAAGCATCTGTGAGGATTCTGCCCACACCACTGCTGCTTCCCAGCCCTGCCTTCCCTGGAGCAACATACATCTGCCAAGGAACTCATGATGCTGATGGAACAAATGCATCCTGATTGACTGATTTCATTATCAAGCTGACACATGACATCAGTCTTTGAGACGTAACTTTATGACGTTGTTTATTGCTCGCTACAATAACATGATCTCAGGTAAAGGTTACAGAAGAATCTTTTTACTTTTCACTGCATTCTTCTCAGAAAACAAGATCCACCGCGGGAAAGATAGGAAGCAGGGAAGTCAGTGTTCCTCTCTTTTCCCAACAACCTGGGAAGCAAAAATAGTATTTAATGCAACACACGAATGTGAAATCGTGTAACTTGGGTGATGGGAAGTCATGTATATAGAAAAGTGTGAGTGGTAAGGATGTTGTGCTTCTCGTAGACCCAAACCTACTCCCTGTGGTGGTCCAGGCCTCTCTTCCCAGATGCTGAACATCATTTGTTCCTAAAGTCTGTACGTGTCTTACCTAGCCTGCAGAGGAGAGAGCATCTTTTTTACATAGCTTTGCCAAATCACAAACATATCGCTTTTCATTTAGGAACACAGTGTTGTGGCAAGACTCTTAGACCAGGTTACTGAGGCCTGTCTGCCCATCCTCAGCCCTGCTCTCCCTGTCAGTATTCACAGATTTCCATGGCCTGTCCACTCTGGTCCAGACCACTGAGTGCGGTAGCAGAGAGGCAGAGGACTGGGTCCCTCTGGCTCCTCAGAAAGCTGCTTGAACATCAAGAGAAGTGCTGCCACGAAACAGGCCACACAGAGTGGTGGAGACCGAGAGACATGAGAGGACCGAGATGGGCGTATGGGGTACAAGGCACGTGGAATGAGCTCGAGACAGACACTGAAGCACCAGAAGGGAAAAGCCCGAGTGACCACACAAGCCACATGTACATTTGGCACTTGACTCAGCAGGGATTACCTTTGGTCGGTTTTATTTTGTGTTTCTCAAGCAGCCTGACTTTTGGCCACCACCTTGGGCCCCTGAGAGGGGAAAAAAAAGAAACAAAAACACATAGAAGAATTTAAGACATGATTACTTAAATTTGGAGACACATGTTGCCTTGAATTTTGGGAAGAAAAATTAAAGCAGTCCCATCTTGTAGAAGGGGAGGATTCAATGAACACCCTCTCTTCAAGGGCCTCTTATGAACTGCCAGTGACCTCATCCCTCCCTTTCCATGACCTCAATGTACACACACACTCTGGTAAATGCTAGATACTGATTAATAACCTTGAATTACATTAAACATATATTGCAAAAGCTAATCATTTGAAACACACACACACACACACACACACACACACACACACACACACGATTCCCACAGACTAAGCACTCCCTTGGAGTAGAGGGCTATCGACCAGAATGAAGACTGGGTGTGAGTGTGCGTGTCTGTGACCAGGCAGGCAGGATATGAGGGGTACGAGTTTGCGTGTGTGCACGCGAATTGTGAGTCTGGGGTGGAGTGGGAGTTGCTGGGAATGAAATGGTGAGAAAGGAAGTTGGAAATCAGTGAAGAGCTACTTCCAAGCAGCCATCCTCTGGGGCGGGCATTCACACGTACCTGAGACTCCACCACAAGCTGGCAAGAGACGCCAGTGCCTGGAGTGAGAACACTCAGGGAGCTCGTCTCCTCTCTTCCCCCTCACGACACGCACCCCCCACCAACTCCTCACTTCGCACACATGCAGGCTCACCTGAGGGACGCTGGGGCAAGGCCCATGAAGGTGAGCCGGCCACCCCCTGAGAGACTTCGCAAATACCCTTCGTGCTCCCCTCTTTGGAGCTGATTATGATTTCCTTTGCAAACCAGTCTGGCTATTTGTTTTATTGAACTAATGAGTGATTCAAAGAGAGTAAGGACCAAAGGTCTAATTCAAGGATAATGATCCGCATCTTCATTTACAGATGGCGAAGTACAGTTCGGTTTAAGCTGTACAATTAAGATGACTGGAATCAGAACCTGGGCTCTCCTGGCATCTTTTTCTTACACCGTGTGGTTACCAAGGAGACAGTGCCGAGGTCCTTCCACAGGGACATCTGCCTGTGACATCAGGCACATGGTACTCCCAGGGGCCTCAGAGACATTGCAGGGAGGAAGCAGGGTCCTACTGGGAGTTCTGTTGTATTTTGTGTGACCGGGAAGACCAGCTGAGTTTCAGCGGAAAAGAAACAGAACTACCTCTTCAGTAAAGCAGGCTTCAGGTTCTTCGGCTTTGCAACATTTCGCCACCACGTCCGTGAAGTCTGAGAGCAAGGACCGCAGCACCGCATCTGTAAGTTCAGGCCCTCGCTTCACTACATTAACAAGAAAGCTGGGGCCCAGAGATGCCAAACAGAATTAATTCAAGACTCCTCTCTTAAGCTCCTCTTCCCCAAAACGCTTGTCACAATTTCACATGTCTTAGGGGGGACTTGACTTAGGGGGGAGTACAAAAAGTTAAAATATTCCACTTCGAAGGAGTCTCCTGAAGCTTTCCTGTTCAACTTGTGGGATGGATTTCATGCTAACATTCTTCAGAGGATGAAGTCATTATAAACAAAAATGATATAAAAAATGTGAACATAAATTACATCTTTTGTGCAGTCCTGTGGGTTATGTGATTACTTTTGGTCTTTCTAGAAAATTCATTTTCAAAACAACCTCTATCCCCTTTTCCTCAGTAGCTGAATGGTGTTTCCACTGCACCTGATACAGATACTAAATCCCCCCTTTAAAGTCTTATTCTTTTGCATTTGTAACATTGCCTGCGAAGACAAAAGTAAAATTCTTGTCCCTTTAAGGCCTCTCATTTTTTTTCAAACAGTAAGCAAGATTCTCAGGGGAAATATCTATGACATTCCTTCAAGAAAGTCCAGCTCATTATGAACTTGCCTATGAGCCTTTTTGCTGGCTTCCCTCAGTCACCTTTCCGAATCACAATGTACTGGACACTCCATGCCTAGCAAAAGAAAAGACTAGCGAGGTATTGACTTACAAGCAACAGCCATAAAAAGGCCCTGGTGTTTTTCTGGATTGGAGAGAGTGGACAATTTGATGGAAGTAACAGGATTAGAACACCAAAATCAGATGTATTACAGTATGCCTTCTCATTAACACATGATGTGCCTTCAGGCTGAAGAAAAAGATGAATGGAAGAGAATGTTTATACCTGTCTTTCTTCCTTTGGAGCTCCTCATTATGAGACTGACATAAGTCTGTTTGAAAGACAAATATATCCTGAGGCGTAGCTGGAGGTCCATATGTTTTGTCAGCTTCCAAGCCCTCAAAGCAGGGCCTTCTGAAGGCAAAGTTGGTTTTACAACAGTGGTCCACATCTGGGTTGATGCTCCGATTTTCATTTAGTCCGCATAACTCTCCAAGAACTAAATCCATCTGTCCCAGTGAAAGTTGGAATTTAGATATGAGTTTAAAACTTGAATAGAGTTTTGAAATATGGTTAAAGAAACCATTAGATTGTTGTAAAATGACTGTTAACTGGACTCAGAAAAACCCACGCACTTGTAAACATGATACTACGTACAAAGTAGAAGCTTGCATTACAACAAAATTTCAAGCCGTTGTACTGCAAGTGCTATAGATTAATTTCTTGTTAGCACATATACAAATCTGTAATTATGAGCCCTAGAGAGCTTCAAAACAGCCAACTGAAAGAGGCAGCCAAACATAGTGGGCCCTTTGATTTATTCCTTTCCCAGGGTATCCTACCGTATCCTCCAAGATAATCTCCACCCCAAACCTAAAGAGATACATCCAAGTTGTGATTGGGCAGGAAGTATCAATTCTCTTCCTGAGCAGGTGGCGGAAGACTGAACTTGTAACATTAAAATTACAAAGTTTCTTATATCTTTCTGAAACAATAGTATTCCTGCCATTTGCCCTAAGGATTTACAAATAACAAATTAGTAATAAGAAGTAAGAGGGGTGCCTGGGTGGTTTAGTCAGTTGAGCGTCTGACTCTTGATTCTGACTCAGGTCATGATCTCTGGGTTGTGAGATCAAGCCCTGTGTCAGGCTCTGTGCTCAGCCTGCTTCTCCTTCTCCTTCTGCTCCTTCCATTGCTCGCTCTCTCTCTCAACCCATATCTCTCTGTCTCTCAAAAATTTAAAAAAAAAAAGTAAGAAAGATGATTTGGAGAACCCCCAAGAAAATATTTAAGATATTCTCCTTTGCTTTTTCAGATTGTGATGCAGTGAGGCCCCTAAAAAATGTTGACATTCCTTGCTCAACAATGTTGAAAACCATGAGGAAAGGCATGTAACTGCCTAATTGCTATAGATCAATGTCTTTTTTTTTTTTTTTAAGGGATAGTTAGGTACATGGGCCATGCTCACCAAATTGTCAACGCAGGCAAACTCTTCACTCAGTGTGCAGCAGGTGGCCAGAGCTGTCACCATTTCCTTGCCAAGAAAGGTCAGTTCTTCAGTGGAGAGCTGGGGAGCTATCTTTGTGAGTTTGATAAGGTAGCTGAAAGAACATTTGTCTGTTTGGTTCTAAACAAACACAAATACCCATTTTCCCTTGTCTAACTACTTGAAACCCTAACTCTTCAAGGCTAGGGACAACCAAGGTAAGGACAACGTGAACCTCGGCTTTCTCATAAAATGGTGGAGAACTATCTCTTCACTCCCTATTTCCCCACACCCTGTCTCCTAGATTCTGCATTTTTGGCTACCTCCTAATTTCATGGTAATCTCAGAAATTTTCAAATTTTCTCATCCTGTCTTACCTGGGAGTATAGGAACTCCCGGACTAGGATGTAAAATATCTTGGCTAGTATGTAAAATTCTGCTTGAAATCCTTTGCATAGTAAATAATATTTTAAAGGGAGAATTTAATTAATAGATCCATGTTGGAAAATGATAATCTAAGATGAAGGAAACTTATATCTTTAATGGGCTGAGTTTGAGTTCTCAGCCTACAGCCAGATTGCAGAAACAGTTATTTTTTAAGCTCTGTTTTGTTTCAAAGACGTTTGGTTTAAACACACACTATATTACCCTGGTAATTAATTAAGAAAATCCAAAATAAACTGTGTATCACTCATAATTGCTCACAAGAGCACTAAAAATCAAATATTAAAATGTTAAACAAATCCAGAAGTATTTCTATAAGCTCAATAAGGTGGGTCCAAAATATGGGCAAACCATCTTTTCCTTGGGAAATTGCAACAACCTGAAATTTGCTCTTTCCCCTGCCTTCCTAAATGGGGCAAAATCCAGGAAATCTGGCGAGGTATTGACAAAAGCAAGTCCAAATGAAAACTAAAACATTAGAGAATCAATTTTCTGGAATCTTGTATTTCTTTCATTTCTAGCCTCAAACCTATGACAGTTTGATGCACATTCTTGACTTTTGTGTTTTTATTCTTTCCAAGTTGATGGGTTTGCCCATAACTAAAAGGCTGAGCTGAATTTTTGACACTTTGTAGCACTCTTTATTTTACTTATCCTCATCACCAGTGTTAACCAACTTGAACAAACAACTTACTAGTATTTCAAGTCATCTTTCCCCAAATTCTGGAAATGTTCACATTCTCGCTGTACTATCTTGAGGCTTTTCTCAGTTGTTTCATTGAATTTGTATTCCTAAAAATAAGAACAATCATATTTATGAAAATTTTCTCTAAAATTTAGTCATAAGCTTCATGTCAACTTGTCAAATAGCTTTTATTTGTATAGTATTTTGAAACTATCATTACCATATATATTGCTCACTAAATGGAGAGTAGTTTTCTTTATGAGTGGATAAGAATTTAAATCTTTTCAACTATAAATGTAGAGATGGCTTTTACTAAAATTTGAAACCAAATTTTTCATTATGATCCTGTACATTTTTTAGAGCTTTCCAGCTTGCAAAGTATAACTCAAACTTGTGCTGACAATGATCATATCTGATAATCACTTTCATGTGGCCAGAGTAGTCTCTCATCTTTACGTACAGGAAATCAGGCTTATGAAGTCAAATGTCTTGCCTAGAATGACCCAGCTAGTCGATATTGCTACAGAACCTTTTAAATCATATTTATCTTTATTTTATGTCTTCTTTTCCATCATTTAGAATTGGAACTTAAAACCCCCAATAATTTTCTTCAAATATTTGACAAACTCTATCTCCTCAGCATAAAATTGGACATCTACTGAGCAGCAACCAGAGAGAAAACTACACACCAGTGAATGGGTGTGTGGGATTTACTGTGCCTCCATATAAAAAGAGAATTTTCTAGCACTATGATTCATTTAAGGGTCAGGAACAGACAGTGGCAGAGCTAGTCTGAAAGTCAAGTTCTCTTGCTTCATTGCTCAAATATGAATGGGTGTAAACTGGCTTTTATGGTAAATGGAAGGAATTTTTTAAATAAAGCAAAAGCAACACATATCAAATGAATGGGAAACAAATCAGAAATGTCAAACAATTTCTCTAATACATTAGGAATGCTTATGAGTTGACAGTAAAACACTAAATTCAACAGGAAAATGAATAACGGGCATGAACAACTTATTCACAAGAAATTTATAAATACAATAGCTAAAATCACATGGGGAAAACCTATGTTAATTATGTCTATTTCTCAGTGACAGTATCAAAGCTTTCATTTTTATCTTTATAACTTCTGATACTTTCCTAATCATCTTTGACAATCATTTATTACTTTTACAATCATAAAAAAAATCCTATATGGCTGAATAAAATGCAGAGTACATAAATAAAGATCTAAATGTAAAATATTGAATGGGAAGATTTCTTCTTTTTGCATCAACACACAGAATTAGTAGTTCAAAACATTGTGCAGAAACCTAACACATTATCAGCCTTCCCAATGATCAGCTCGCACCAAATTTGAGTACACTCAGATGGGTCGATTACATTTCCTACTCCCTAGACTAGAGTAAAACTTTGATGTCAGTTATGAAGTGTTTGTTGTTAGGCTTTGTTTTGTCCAGTTCTGTGAGCCCGGAACGGTGGAACCTACTGCATGGCGGTAACAGTCGGGAGGGTTTTCTGTGTGGCAACACTCTTTCAGAAGGTCCTCATACACCCCAGCAATTCTTAAAAGCTCCGGTACAGACAGCTCCCGATGTCTCCTTGAGTATTCATAAAGAAACCTGTGATGTGTACAATGTTTCTAGCATTAGACCTTAGAGAAAGAACAAAATATCAAATCTTGCTATCTCTTAAGCTAGTCTGATCTTCTAACACTGAGTCTGCTTTCAAATGCTAATTTCCTTCTCCAGGCAGTGATTTCAGAGGACATCATTTTACAAAGGTTCTCTTCTGTCGTATATTTTAAACCAACAGTGCCTTTACTTGAGAGGATAGAATGATGAGTTATTCTGAGTTAATTATTAGGAAGATTTATGTGTAAAACATCAGAAATAGTATATCATGCCACCAATACTTGAGAAAATACATAGTGAGTCTAATTCTGTTGGAAACTGCATTCAAACCTCCAACTTGAGATGGTGGAAATATGGCTTGCTCCCCACTCCAGGGCCATCTTGGGGAGAGACTGGGAAGCAGTTCTGCCCGTAACTTCATCCCATCACTTCTCAAATATGGGAGTCACCACCCCTGGAGCTCTAAGTCATTGGCGGTGGTTTCCATGGCCTCAGTGAGATGCTCCAAGGATACAGGCTGTGTGATTTGGGGAGAAATGAGAAATCAAGTGGAAAGAGGCTAACACTTATTAAGCCCTTAGTAGGTGCTAGCACTGGATCGAGCTCTGGGGCTTAAGAGATAAAGAAATGCTACCTACCCTCTGGAAACACTTTTCTCATTTAACTTCACTTAGTCCTCAAGATCAGTACTAATTTTTAGCTCAAGAAAGGAAGTCTCAGACCGGGGAAGCACCGTGCTGTAATATGAGAACCCAGGTCTAGTAGGATGCTTACTTCATTCTTCTCTAAACCCAGCTGACTCTCTTTGCAGGAGATGGGTATCTTCCCTAAGCACCAAGCTGTGCTCTTTACAATCGTCTTCATAATAAAATCTTATGGGGGCTCCTTGGTGGCTAAGTTGACTAAGCGTCACCTTTGGTTCCGTGATCCCAGGGTCCTGGGTTTGAGCCCCGCATGGGGATCCCTGTTCGGCAGAGAGTCTGCTTCTCCCTCTCCCTCTGCCCCAAGCCCTGCTCACTCTCTTTCTCTCAAATAAATAAAATCTTTTAAAAAAATCTTATCTACCCATCCATTCAAAATAAGTTGTAATACCTCACAAAATTTCTCAATTCCAGGGAACTCTGCATCCCTTTTTGGTCTGCAGGCTTTGATTCTCCTGATTAATCCTGGTGTTTCTGACATTGTCTCTTCTGCTTCCCCACCTGCCATCTCAATCCTATTTGTGTGATATATTCGCAGACCCTAACACAACTGCATTTACCCTTCAGAGAATCAAGGGCTATTCTCAATATCTGATATAAGCCATGGACCTTTCTACAGGAATAAAATAAAAATTAAAAAAAAACCCCTGCCAACAAAAATTCCTAGAAGCATATCCTAGCCTGGAAGCTCCGTTGTGATCTTGTATCAAATGCTGCACCTTAAAACTCTGTTTCTGGCTCAGCATGCTCCGGGTTGCTCTGTGATTTCTCCTCAAACACTATGTTGTAACACGATGGTGGTGATGACGACGACGATGGTGATGATGATTTAAAAAAATTGCTTCCATTCAGTGAGCACATGTGCCAGACAGAAGTGAAACACACTACCTCTAACATTTTGGTCAGTTTGAGTTAATACCCACAACTCATGAGAAACGATAGAACACAGTGGCTGGGTTCCAAGAGCAAGAGTCTGGAGCCAGGCAGCTCGCGTTTGAATCCTGGTGCCACCACATATTATCAGTGTCACTTGGGAGCAAGTTACTTAACTTCTATGTTTCCATCTCCTTACCTGTAAAATGAGGACAATAAAAGCATCCCAACAACAGAGGGTTGTTTCAAAAATTAAATTGGTTAGTAGATGAAAAGCATTTAACATTCAGTAAATGTTCCCTAATCTCCATCCTCCAGAGCTCCAGGTTCACATACAAAATTGTCTCATGGTACTTGGGACCACATGGATGGACTTGGAGGGTATTGTGCCAAACGAAATAAGTCAGACCGAGAAAGACAAATACCATATGATTCCACTCATGAGTGGAATCTTAAAAAGAAAGACGGCAAACAAATGAATAAACAAAAAGTGGAATTAGACCTATAAATATGCAGGACAAAACGATGGCTGCTGGAGTCGGGAGGGATGGGCAAAATAGGTGAAGGGGGGTGGAGCTACAGGCCTCCAGCTATGGAATGAATCCGCCACGAGAATAAAAGGCACAGCACAGGGAATCTAGTGGATCATACTGTAATAATGGTGTGTGGGATCAGAGGACAGCTACACTTGGCAATGAGCCTAGTATAATGTGTAAACTTGTCAGATCACTATGGTGTACACCTGAAACTAATGGAACATTGTGTGTCAACTGTACTCAAGGGAACAGAAATTGTTTCATGGCCTTCCCAGTTAGTTACTTCATGTGTACCTCAAAGTCAGTGTCGTCAGATCCAAACATATTCTCTTTCCCACAAAACCTTCAACCCATACTTCCCATCTCATTGAATCTGAAAACTACTTACCCAACCACCTAAGCCCCAAACTGGGATTCATTCCAGATGAAGTTTCTAAAAGACAAAAGTGATTTTGTCCTTCCTTATTCTTCAGTGAAAGCCCTTCAGTGGCATCTCGTTACTTAGCACGCCTGCATGATCTGACCGCATGTACTTCTCACTACCCCCCTCTCTCACTGCAAATACCCTACACAAAGTCACAAACTCACCAAGTGGTTTTATATTTCTATCCATGATCTCACCCTTCTGTCTAGATTACCAAAATGCCTTTAAGCACCTCTTCCCTATCAAGCCTTTCCAGGTTTCCCTGGAAACCTCCTCTGTCTTTACATCATGGATTACACAGTGCTATCAGAAATAAAAGGACATGTCATGCACTCATTCATTTATAAGTCTGTCTCTTCCCCCAAGGCATTCCCTGTTGATGAAAGTTTACTGTGGATAAAAGCCCTGTCTAACTTTCTTTAGTGCTGGAGTAGGTTTCATTACCAATAAGCTTGGAATGAATGAATATTCTTTTATGAATTTTATGTATGACGATTAACTTGTTCTAGTGACCCAACCAGGTCTCAAATCCTGTCCCTTTGGCTCCAAGTCCACTAGATTTCCTTGAACAGCTGTGGAGTGGCCTACCATGGCAGTTCAGCCCACAACTTCCTAGACCAGACCTCCTCTGGTCAAATCCTTACTCAGCCAGCTTTTAGCTGTGACCCTTCAACAAGTGACTTATCTGCTCTGTACCTCCATTTACTTATCTGAAACAATGGGGGAACTCATACTGGTGTCACACGGCTGTTGTGAGAATTAAAACAGATCATCTACGTCGAGTATCGAGCCCATTGTCTGGCACATATCAAGTACTCAATAAATGTTAGCCGTCCCAAGAATCACACAGGTGCATCTCCTTAAAATCAGGTGAAAATACCATAGTCTGTAACCATCATTTTTTAAAATTATGTGGTACCCAATGATTTGAATGGTTCCCATTCCTTCCACCCAAATTAGCCAAAATAGGTCAAATCATAAGTTTCTGTTTGCCTTAGAAATTTCAGTATAGATTTATGTTACTCAGCCATGAAGATCGTTTGATTAGCATCTCGTTCTTCACACACATTTTCGCTTTCAGTAAATTTTGCTTCTCTTAGAGCTAAGTCCTTTGGTCTATCATCTTTATTTGAGGAAATGATGCACTCGCCACGCTCTGGTATTTTCTTTTCACAGCACTCTTTGATTTTGCTGGAGATGGAATCTTGTTTGGAGCAAATATGGCTCATAACCTTGCTCTGTATGACAGAAGAATGAAAAATTACTTTATTCTTATCATTCCTTCAGGGCTGGATTTTCCTTCATAATGAAATGATTGCATATACAACCAACCATGAGCCTCACATCTGGATTTGCATCAACACACAAAATTATTCATCAGATAATTTGAAAATAATATTTAAATTTTGTCTTAATAAAATACACATGAAGTTTTCACATGAAGGCAAGTTTTATTGCTCAAGATTTTAAATGATATAATTATGATTATAATTCCTATAAATTCCCATTTTATTGTTAAATATTAATCTTTTAAATACTTCACTCCTAATACCCTGATATATTAGTATTTTAAATTCTGTGTTATTTCTTTCCCTTTAAATGAAGGCCACCAAAGACATGTGACTGGAACATCTATCATCCTAGATGTCATTTCTCATGCCCTGGAACTATATGGTCAACCACATAGTAGAAACTCAATAAGTATTTCCTAAGTGAATAAGTACTCATAAGTGAACGACAAAATGATTAACAAATGCACTATCAGAGCAACTACCAGATGACGACTCTCAAACATAAGAAGTTATCCTACTCACTATTACCATTTTCCCATGGTTATTATTAATTTGAAGCTATTCAAATTGTGAAATGATATACAAAACAAAAACCCTTACTGTATCCTCTCTCCACTCTTCTCCTAATTCTGACCTCCATGGGAAATGGTGGGAATTAGGGAGAAGGTGAAGTTTTCTTATTTACACACTAGTTGCATAATTTTTTAAAAGCTGATCTGCTCCCTCATCTCTTCTCCAGACTCCCCAGTATGAGTCTGCACATTTTCCTCCTTTCTGTTCCACTTTCACATGTACTATGTTGAGTTTCAGAAAATACTAAGCTATTCCAGGCCTCTCTGATTTTGCCTAAGCTGGTCTTCCCCTTCTTCTGATGAACACTGAGGATGAAGGACCGGATAAAGCTCTGGGTTGAAGCAAAAAATGGGATGTGGTTTGTTGGCACCATGTTTCCAACAAACCAGATAGAACCAGGAAGACAATCCCTGCAAAGAGGTATACATTTTACTGAAGGCCATCGCTCTTCTGGGAAGCACATCTCTTTAATGTCTGGAATTCACTTCTGCTTTGAATAAACTACAACTTAATAACTCTTATTTCTCCATGAAGGCACTATAAAGAGATATCAAGGTCATCATACGATCTCTTAGTTTCAGCTCCAAGCTTCACAGAAAAATCCTCCATTATATTCTAATTCAGTATATAACATTTAATATTATAAAACACACATTTCCATAACCAAACAATACAAAAATACTGAGTGAGATTGTTTTTAGTTGAAGTCCGATTAAGGACAAAATAATCCTTGGGGACATCTGTTGTCCACTGCTTGAAATAAAATGTATATACCTCTTCATAGTCTAAAAATCAAATTAACATACAGTTTGGCTGTGAATTTAAAAAAGTAAAACTAATTAAAAGTCACTAAGAAAAAGGCTCATTTCAACTAAGAAGGCAAGATTTTTTTTCTTTCTGTTTAAAGATTTACTTATTTATTAATTTATTTAACAGCCACAGGGAGAGAAAGAGAGGGGAAAAGAGAGAGCAGGAGGAGGAAAGAGAGAGAGGGAGATAAGCAGACTCCTTGCTGAGTGGGGAGCCTAGGGCAGGGCTTGATCCCAGGATTCCAAGGTTGTGACCAGAGCCGAAATTAAGAGTTGAAAGCTTAACTGACTGAGCCACCCAGGCATCGTAGAAGGTGAGATATTTTTAATGAAATTGTGTTACTTTTGTGTGCATGAACAACTTAAACTAAGTCAATGATATATTTACCAGTATATGCCCTTAGAAAATCACTTTAAGGAATAATGTAAGAGTTATTTTAAATTAACATCTCCACTTATTTGACAAGACTGCTCTGAAATCGCTTGAGGAAACTCAGAGAAAGTGGTTCTTAAAAATATGATGGTAAAAATTGTTCTCTGAGTTTTACTACTTAATGTCTAATATCTCTAAAAGAAGATGTGTAATAGTAAAGAAAACTTCAATCTGCCTTGATTCTAAATTCCTAAAGTTTTATGGCCAGTACATTTAACCGTGTAAAATAGAATCTGTTGAGCAATCTCACAATAATCCCATGTAGAAAAGACCCTCAAAGTTTTATTTGAGCTTATTTGTTAATATTTATCTTTTATTTTATTTATTTTATGTTATCATTTAACAATGTATTAACATTCTTTCTTAAGATGTATGTATTTATTTGAGAGAGAAAGCAGTGGGAAGGGGCAGTGGGAGAGGGAAAGAGAGACTCCTCCAGCAGAACCCTGCTGATCAGGAAGCCCAAAGCTGGACGGGGGTGAGGGGGGGAGGGAGAGGGGACAACCCCTGGACCCTGAGACCATGACCTGAGCCGCTGAACTAACTAAGCCACACAAGCATCCCTTATGAGCATTCTTGTTTCGTGTGGTACATGAAGTAGCCACATATCAGGGCAACTTCAGAATTTAAAAAGAAAAAAAAATGGCTCCCCCAAATCACCATTTACACTTGGCTCGAGGGAATATTTACCCTGTCACGGATACACTGCACGGCATCCCCTTCACAGCATCCATCGTACTTGGAAGAAACATCTTTTAGGAGGGAGATAAGTTCCTTAAATTCAATCTTGGGAAACTTTTGACTAAGTATAGCAACATTTCTGGAAAAAGAATTGATAAACCACTAAAACAACTCGAACAGCAAGTAAGGCAAGGAGGACTTCTTTGCTGGTAAAATATAAACAGCTGCAGTGAGAAGTGGAACCCTTGTTTTATTCACAGATATCTGTACCAAAGAGCTGTTTACGTGTGGCACAGCCTGCAGGATCACTCAGCAACTCTGAGGCTGATATTTTGAGTCCTGGGCCAACAGCAGGATAAAAAGCCCTGAGATATATATTCATCTCCATAATTTTTTATAGCAAAACACATTTTTGTCAGGATCACAGCTTCCTGCTGTGAGCCCATGGCAGAGATAGATAATCCATCCCAGAACTCTTTCCTGTTGATCTATTTGAGATCTCAGAGTTTTTCTCAAGGCATTGCAATAATAGCACCATTACTAATTGGTCAAGATGAGCACTAGAGATAAAATTTATCCTTTTAAAGTTGTCTCCTAGTCATTAAAGTCAAAGACTGGGGGTACATCCCATCGAAAGCACGTGGAGGTTTTAAAACCCTCGTTGGGAACTCCCAGACCAATTCAGATTCCCAACTAACAAAAGAATATCTTAGAAGTGACCCTCTTTCTCTCTAGAGTCTCTCCACCTTCCAGGTCTTCTCTCATTCTTCTCTAATGTCCTGGTTCTAGGTTATCCATGTGGACTGAGAACTACCTCAACACCCATGGAGAAGAATAAAAGTGAAAATCATCAGCAATTTTACAAAAATGGGAAACAGAGGAAAAAATATAAGCAAAGACAAGATTCATACTAAAACTCACATCAATCCTAAGACTTGCGGCCCAAACTTCATAAATGCCCCACAAACATTTTTTTGAAAAGAAGATGATGCTTTTAAATATTGTATGACAGGTTCTGCCTGAAGGAGAAAAAGAAAATTCTATTAAAGCAAAAACAAAATCCCACTATTCTCTTATTTCTTAACTATATCTCAACCAATTTTTCAAAATTAGCTCAGAAACAGAAAAATCTATGGGATTTTTATCCTAATACATTTATATATCAAAAGACACATGCATTTGTGGCACATTGTAAAGTTAGGCCTGTCTTCCTGATGACTGAATTATGCTTGGTAGGAAGGTAAGTGGTACAGTGTGCTGTGAGCTTGTCCATCTCTAATGGGATGATTAAATTATATGGATAGCCAAAAGAGTTTGTCCAGAATAAAAGATAAATGCCATTTTTAGCCTAGATAGTCACTCACTAGGGCACTCTTCCAATTTACAAGGAAGACAATGCTAGAAGAAAGACCCTGGAAATGGGCGATTGTCTTTCAAGGGTCCCAAGTATTAAGAAATTTAGATCAGCAGCAGGTGGACAAAGGGTTGAAAACACCAGTGAAAGTGGCAAGAAAATGGCTGATAAATGGTAAATATCCCTTTGCTATAATTTGAGTTTAAATAAGGATCTACAGTGTGGGGTGACTCCTTGTCATTTTAATGAAATAAATATAATACTCACCTTTGTCCGAAAGCAATTAGCTTTGTCTTGTTCTTCACAACAAGTTTTAGTTATCTCCTCAAAACGAGCAGCAACAGTTAGAAGCGTAGGGGCAAAGACAAAGGGGTTCCTTCTGGAAACTTCATAGATATAACTATAAAAGAAAAAAGAGGGAAGGAGGGAAAGGGCTTTAAAGCAGGAAAGAAATTTTTAAAAAATGGTAGACAAGGAATGGGAAGAAAAGGGAAGGGAATGGAAAGATAGGAAAAGACGAGAAGATCAAGTTAAAAAACCAAAAGTGGAAAGACTTCTCATTATGGAAGCCTTCAATATAAGGCAGCATTATTCACTCTCCAGTAACAGTTTTGCCAATTAAGTTGCCAACCTCCAAATCAGAGTGATGATTACAGTTTTCATCCTGAACACTGACCATATGGCTGCTGCCATACAATCAGTAGCTTTCCCTTCCACATTCGAAGAATAGCTACCTGTGCACATGCCATCTGAGATTCAGGGATTTTGTTGACTTATGTTCAAATCCACTTGTAATTTAAGTTTCAGTGAGCACGCCAGCTTTCCAGAAAAAGTCTCTGCTTCTGTAATTACTGCACTATCGCAAACAGATTTTTTATAAACTCCCATTGATCTAATGTTTACCGTCAGTAAAAGCTGTACCTTCCCTTTGGGAAAAGTAGATCATTCCCTCCAGGAGCAATTTGGCACCATGCACACACTCTGTTCTAGGGCTTACCACATTAGAAAAATGTGTGTCTTTATGGAAAGGAACTGGAAAGTCGATTTCATATCTTATTCATATTTATATCCTCAACACTGAACACAGAATGTGACCCACAATGCACACTGAATGAATTAATCCATCAATGAAACTAGCTATGTTCCTTTGGAAAAGATACTGGACTCGGCCTAAGAATAATTCTTCAGTTAGGTAATTCTACTGCTAAAAGAAAACTTACTTGTTTAGAAAAGATTCTCTGTTATTTTTATAAGTCTGGCATTTCTCTTCAGGATCCAGGGTAGGAAGAGGAGGCAGAAATCCTACATCAGCTTTCTTATTATGGAAGAAACAACGTTTTCTTTCCAAGTCGACCTTACTGCAGCAGTGTGAAAAATTATGTTTTTGTGGCAGTCCCTCCAGAGCACATATATTTTCCAATAAAACATCATTCTGGACAATGGAAACGTAAAAGACATCTTTTATTCATTGTAAAGTTTTCAGCCTTCTGGGATGACATAGTGACGACAATGAGTGATGAGTGTCACCCTTCAGGAAAGAGATTCCAATTTCCTCAGTATTATCAAGAAAGCATTGTTACCCACACCTGTGACAACCATCCCACGCCTTGGGGAACTTTTTCTACCCCATCCTGGCTCCCTTTTATCTCTTACCCCTTCTTTGCTACTTACATTTCCCTTATATGACAGCTTTTTTCCTTTTCTCTCAAGGTGATAAGGTCAGAGTGTGACTGTGTTGGTAAAGTATTAGCAGTAGTGTTTCATAATAGTCTTCTAAGAATGCAGATAGTGGGGTGTCTGCGTGGCTAAGTCCATGAAGCATATGCTTTTGGTTCAGGTCATGATCCCAGAGTCCCAGTATTTAGCCTCATGTTGGGCTCCCTGCTCAGCAAAGAGTCTACTTCTCCCTCTACCTACTCCCGCTCTCCCTTTCTCTCTCAAATAAATAAATAAAATCTTAAAAAAAAATAAAAATGCAGGTGGTGACTCTATTTGGTAGTGGCCCAGAAGAGGGGGTGTGACAACTGAGCGTATATTGAGACTAGCAGCTAAGGAGGGCACCTCTGAATTTCTGTGGACGTTGTCAAACTATTGGCTGCCTCCCTGCCTGTATACCCATGGGGTGGACTGCAGTCTCAGAGCCAGTTCCTCCTGGGCACCGTGGTACAGAATTGCATCTCTCCAAGGAAAGTGTATTATCTTAAATCCCAAAGTCAGGCAAAAAAAAAATGTGGGGGCATAGAGCATCTCTTTCTTTTAATATTTCAAGCCAAAAATTCTCTGTGTAACAAATAAGCTTATTTGTTTAAGAAATGCAAACAATTTACTTACAGCTGATTTGGAACACATTAGGAGTGTCCTGTCACCCAAGCATTTATCTCGATATTCCATCATGGTGTTTACCAACACTTCTACTTCTTCAAAGGAGGCCTCCTGAATATGTTGAGCAAATACGATGATAGTACTACAAGAGTCCACACAGAGTACTTGATGACCACCTGTAGAATTTCCACTTCGGTCCAACAAAAACTCATAGAAACATTCACTTGCTGACCAGACTCAGGAAATTATCAAAGTGTGAGGGCTACAAATTTTACAATTTCTTGACAATTTAGATGCCTCATCTGAATTTTGTGAGTGATACTGTATTTACTTTTTAAATAGAGCTTCTATTTAATGGAATTACTTTTGAGAAGCATTAACATTTCTGGAATATATCAGAGAAGATCATGTAAACACCGTCATCATCAGAAATAGTTTAAGGAAACTCACATATATCCAACATTCTCCTCTATAAATTTCTGAGTGATACTGACATCATCTGAAAAGCAAAGATATATCGGTTATTATGTATCCCGGTATTTGAGAACTTTCCCACCAAATAACCATACGTGATGTCTACATTTACAAAGTATAAAACAGAAAACTAATTGTAGAACGTAATTTGGCATACTTAACAAGGAGAGAAGTCCTATGAACCAAATTTGAGATCTTAATCATAGCTTACCATGTACTCAAGAGATATTCATTAAGTTGAATTGGCTTGAATTAGTTTCAAACGGGCCAGACTCCAGATTTGCCATTGATGGCTCCCCAGTACAAATGCCAAGACCAAGCACCATTTTCATACTAAGTACTTATCACGTATGACTAGGGAAGCAGTATGAAGAATAACCGAGACATGATGCACTGTTACTACAGGGCCCAACAAGAGATGCCATCATGTGCTAGTAGTCAGCATAGTTTATAGTGCTAGGTAGACACAGATATTTAGATAATCTCTGGTCTAGGCTAAAATCACTGATTCCCTCCCAAGAAGCATATATTAATCAGAGCACACTTATATTTGTCCACATAGACTACTTTTATGGAGTCCTTACTTTTGCAAGGTATTGGGCTGGACAATATGAGGCAAGCAGTGATAGTTAAAACATCTTCTAAGTACTCTTATAGTGCAAGAGACTTATGAACATGACTATAATCCAATTTAGAATATACATGACATTCTAAAGGAATATGGGTAAGTTTATGACAGGAATGCTTTATGATGCTTGAGTGAGAAACCAGAAAAGGATTACAGCAAGAGCGGCATACGAGTTGAGTCTGAAAAAATGTACAAGATTTCCGTCAGTAGAGAGATAAGGAGGTTCATCTCTCTGTGTGGAGAGAATAATGTGAGGAAAATTACAAAGGTAAGAAATGTTGGGATGTATTTAGAGAAAGTCAATTAATACACTTTCATGAGAGAGTGGGTCATAAAGAAGAGCAGAAACTAGGATAGAAGGGACTTGGATCCATATTTTGGGGGTCTTGCATATAAAGCCCAGGAGTTTGGGCTTCAATTAGGAGCTATGAAGAGCCACTGAAAATGTTTATATAGAATATTAATATGATTGTTTCTTTTTTAATTGAAATATCATTAACATACAGTGTTATATTAGTCTCAGATATATAACATATTGATTTGACAATTCTAAATATTACTCAGTGCTCACCACAATAAATAGAGTCACCATCAGTCACCCATACATTATTACCATATTATTGACTATATTCTTATGCTGTGCTTTTCATCTCCATGACTTATTTATTTTATGACTGAAGTTTGCACCTCTTAATCCCATTTATTTATTTCACCCATTCCTTCACCCACGTCTCTTTGGCAACCACCAGTTTGTTCTCTGTATTTATAAGTCTGGGTTTTTTGTTTGTTTATTTTTGTATTTTATATTCTATATTAAAGTGAAATCATATGGAGTTTTTCTTTCTCAGTCTGACTAATTTCATGTAGCAAAATACCCTCAAGGTCCATCCATTTGTCACAAATGGCAAGATCTCATTCTTTTTCATGGCTGAGTAATACTCCATGTATAACACCACATCTTTATGCATTCCTCTATTGATGGACACATGGGTTGCTTTTATATTTTGGCCATTGCAAATAATGTTGCAATAAACATAGGGATACATATATCTCTTCAAATTAGTATTTTCATTTTCCTTGGGTAAATACCCAGTAGTGGCATTACTGGATCATATGGTATTTTTAATTTTTCAAGGAAACTCCATACACTGTTTTCCACAGTGGCTGCACCAATTTACATTCCCACTGACAGCATATCAGTGTTTATTTTTCTCCATATCCTCACCAACACTTACTATTTCTTATCTAACTTATATGCAACCACAAAAGTCCCTGAATAGCCAAAGAAATCTTGAGAAAGAAGAACAACTGGACATATCACAATCCATATTTCAAGATATACTACAAAGTTGGGGTTATCAAAATAGTGTGGTACTGGCACAAAACAGACATACAGATCTATGGAACAGAATTGAAAGCCCAAAAATAAACCTACATTTATATGGTCACATATAATATGTGACAAAGAAGGCAAGAATATACAATAGGGAAAAGAAAGTCTCTTCAATAAATGGTGTTGGGAAAACTGAACACTACCTGCAAAAGAATGAAACTGGACCTCTTTCTAACATCATACACAAAAATAAACTCAAATGGAATAAAGACCTAAATGTAAGACCTGAACTATAAAATCCCTAGAAGAAAATATAGGCAGTAATCTCTTTGACATCAGGTTTAGCAACAGTTTTCTAGCTATATCTCTGAAGGCAAGGGAAGCAAAAGCAAAAATAAACTATTGAGACTATATCAAAATAAAAACTTTTATGCAGAGAAGTAAACGATGAACAAGATTAAAAGGCAGCCTGCTGAATGGGAGAAGCTACTCGCAAATGATATATTCAGTAAGGAGTTAATATCCAAAATACATAAAGAGCTTATACAACTCAATATCAAAAAACATGCAGAAATCCCATGCAGTCCAAGTAAAAAAAATGGGCAGTGAATCTGAATAGACATTTTTCCAAAGAAGGCATACAGATGGCAACAGGTGGATGAAAACATTCCCAACATCGTTAGTAAGCAGGGAAACACAAATCAAAACCACAATGAGGTATCACCTAATATGATTATTTCTATACACTAAGAAATACCGGCCAGGTAGTGGTATATCTAATATGCAGGGAATGAGAAATAGACACAGTGCCTGACAAAGAGAAAGTGAGAAGAACTATTTGTCAAATAGATGGGTGAGAGAATGAATGGTTGGATAGGAAAAAAAAAAAAGCCCATTAGGGGACTTTTGTAATTGTTCTCTTAAGAAATCAGCAAGACATGAATTTTGTTAGGAGTAATGTAAATGTAAAGGAAAGCATAGATTAAAAAATATATTGAAGAGACAAGAATCTACAGGGTTTTTGAAGAAGTCATTACAAGGGGCAAAGGAGAAGAATTCAAAAATGACCATTCTTTCAGCCCTGTGACTGGTCTCACTAGCAGGCACTGTGAGGGTATGAAATTAAGTCAGACAGAGATCACATCTTCAGGGCACTGAGATGCTTATGGGACTTTTCCGCAAGTTACCCAAAAGTCCTTCATTCATGCCGGAGCGATTACAAAAGGACACCTCCTCTAAACAACCGAAGTTCAAAATATTCTCCCTTTGGGGGGGAATATTTCTTCCCCCTGGGGAAGAAAACATATATATGAAACATATATATGAAAACATATATAAGAAAACTTATATATATGTTTTCTTCCCCAGGCTGACACTGCCTTGGCCAGATTTATGAGTATGTACAAACTTTAGGATATCTATAAAATATATAAATATTTTGATATTTATATATAATATAAAAGGGTCCTGCATAGGTTTTTACCACCTAGTTGGGATATATGTTGGACAACCAAAGAATATAGAAAAATCCCAACTCATATCTCGTGTCCCATTGTTAACATACACTAGATACATTTGCAAGAAATACTAGTATTTTCAAATCCAAATTATATATCCCAGGAATACTTTCTATACTGCCATAAAGCTGGTGACCATGTGCTGGGTGGGATAACCACTATCTCTGTCCATAGATTAGGTAACATGACCATGAAAATACAAAATTTGGGAAGGTTAGTTCAGGATATGTGACCAGTATATATAAGCTCATGAGAGTGAGGGGAAAATGAAAAATTAAATGGAAATAAAACAAGGTTAAAAAGTAAGAAATTATCCCAACCTAGATATTCCTTAGCTAATATACAAGTAAATTTCTTACCTACATCTTGAGGCTGTGTGGGTAGGGTTAGGGATTCAGGCACAAAGAACAGGAAAATAACAAAACCTGTAAGTTTGAACTGTTTCATTTTTTTTAGAAATCACATTCACAAAAGAAAGTAATATAACTGAGGAAGATCAAGTTTTTATATTATTCTTTGACACTATTAGTAAAAAAGTAACCTGTTTAACCTATTTCTCATATACCTCATGCTGGATTTTTATTTGATCACCTGCAGATTTTTTTGCTAATAATTAACTAAGAAAAAAATTATCTCTGTGTTTTACTGGAAAAATCTATTGAGTTAGAAAAAAAGTCCACAGGTTAAGTATGCACAATACCTAATCAAATAGACAACCCCCCCCAAAAAAAAATCTTAAAATCTTGCAAATGCTAAAGTAAAAGGGACTAGAACAAATAATTCACCAAAGAGAAAGCACAACTAGAAAGATGCTAGGTTTCATTAGAAATCAAGTCAAAGGAAGTTAAATTTTAAAAAGTATACTTTTTATATATCTGATAGAATTAGAAAAAAGAAAATAATTAAGAAGTCTAATTCTAGAAAGTGTATAGTAAAACAAGTCTCATATAATCAAAGCTTTTGGAAAAGCAGATTATAATAAGGACCAATAGTCTTGAAAATATTCATATTATTTGAGCCAATCACTCAAATTCTGAAAATCTACACTAAGAATATAATCCTAAATATGGAAATGTTTGTAAGTACATGATAAACAGGAATTGTATTGTTTTAGTTATGTCTAGTAAGAGGACCCGAAAACAGTAGCAACCAAGTAGTAAGGAGCATATTTTGTGTCCACATTTTGAGTTCTAAACACTGTCCTCTAAGGATTCTGAGCTTTTCAGAAAAATAAATAATTCCAGAGCTGGGACATGAAAAATAGAAGATGAGCTGAGAACATGGGGCCAGAAACTAAGGAAGTACTCAAAAATTGATGGGGTCATATGCCAAAAAGTTAAAAGCCAATGGGACAATTTGACATCATAAATAATGACAGGAGTGCATTATATAACCCATTATGTTTTTGGAAAAGTTTTTAAGAGTTTCTGGATTTATATCCATCCAAAATTAAAACAAAAGTAGGGAAAGGAAAAAGCCCTTCTCTACAGAAGAATGCCAACTAATAAGTGTAGCTCGAAACAAAGCACCATAGTGCACACTCAGCAGTGATAAGGTATGCTTGGGGTTACCATTCGTCTTTGTAGCTGACGAATATCAGGAATATTAATAACGGGAAATATTAGCTACATAATATTCGGAGAAAGAGTAGAAACTAAAATTGTTTATGTTATGTGTAGACAGTGGTGATGTGAATGGACCTATTACACCAAAAGAAAAGGCGAGAGAGAGAAGAGACTGGAGAGAGAGAGGAGACAGAGCATGTTATGGGCGATCAAGAGAGAAAGATACAGCCGTTTCAAATAGCTATCTGTACACGAGGATAACTCCAAATAGATCGGACGTCCAAAGGTAAAAAGGAAGAGCAAGCAGACATAAAAGTACTGGAAGAAACACAAGTGAAGTGGGAACATTTTTTCTATCATGTGAAATCCAGAAGCAGTAATAAGTTCAACTATATAAAAAGAAATTTCAAGATTTTACATGGAAAAATGCTGTAGGCAAAGTCAAGTCAGAGGAAAAACCGACAAGTGATAGGTGCGATCTATATCATACCAGGAGCTCTGGAAATTTGAGGAGGCAAAAAAAAAAGATCAACAATCTGATAGAAAAATAGTAAAATGATCTGAGCAAATAATACACAAGAAGGAAAAAAACTAAAGGGTTTTAAACATAAAAAGAGATTCTCCTAATAAGAGAAATCACATCGGGGGCGCCTGGGTGGCTCAGTGTAAAGCCTCTGCCTTCGGCTCAGGTCATGATCTCAGGGTCCTGGGATCGAGCCCCACATCGGGCTCTCTGCTCAGCGGGGAGCCTGCTTCCTCCTCTCTCTCTGCCTGCCTCTCTGCCTACTTGTGATTTCTGTCTGTCAAATAAATAAATAAATCTTTTTTTAAAAAGAGAGGGAGAAATCACATCAAAACAACACCACAGCAGCCTGTCTCATTTATACGATTGGCAGGAATCTAAAAGGTTAGTAACATTCTGTAAGGCTAAAACTGGGGATATAGTTCCTGTCATCCATTGCCTGTGGGAATGCAAAATGGTGGCACAGATCTACAGAGAAGAGTTTGGTGGTATCTAGAAATACATGCATTTGTCCCCTGAACCAACAAATTTTCTAGTAGGTACTTATCCTAAAAATACACTGCTAATATTTCTAAATGACCACTAGGTTAGTCATCGTGGCACTATATGTAATAGCAAAAGATTGGAAATAATTCAAATCCCCATCAATAGAAGTTCAGTTAATAGACTATAACATATCCACACAAAGAAATTCTATGAAACTGTTTAAAAGCGCTGAAGAAAAAACCTTATGCATCATATGGGGTGATTGCCAAGATTATGTTTTTAAGTGAAAAAAGCAAGGTATAGAACAATATAAGGAGGGGCGCCTGGGTGGCTCAGTGGGTTAAAGGCTCTGCCTTCGGCTCAGGTCATGGTCTCAGGGTCCTGGGATCGAGCCCCGCATCAGGCTCTCTGCTGGGAGCCTGCTTCTCTCTCTCTATCTGCCTACTTGCGATCTCTCTCTCTCTCTCTCTCTCTCTCTGTTAAATAAATAAATAAAATCTTTAAAAAAAAAGAACATTATAAGGAATGTGTTATGTCCCATGTCACAAAGATAGAATGGTGTCATAAGAACATATTTAAATACATACTTGCTTAGATATTAAAAATAACAGAATGATTAAACTAAGAATTAAGAAAAGCTGTTATCTGTATGAGGAAGGGAAAAAGTGAGACTAGGGTAGAAGGCATGTCTAAGTCAGTTCAGACAACCATAATGAAATGCCATAAACTGGGTTGCTTATACACAACAGAATTATGTTTCTCACACATCTGGAGGCTGTGGTCTGCACTAGGGCACCAGTGTGGTGCGGTTCTGGTGAGAGCTCTCTCAGGCTGCAGACTGCTGACTTCCGCTGGTATCCTCATGTGACAGAAAGAGGGTTATCAGGGTAACACTGGCCCCATAGACTGAATTGGAAAATATTCTCTTCTCTTAATTTTCTGGAAACATTTGTGTAGAAATAGTATTATTTCTTCCTGAAATGTTTAGTAGAATTCACCGGTGAAACCTGAAGTTTTCCTTGTGGGAATGACCTTATTTTAACTATATTTCCATTGCTTTAATAGCCATGGCAATAATTAGATTCTCTGGTTTTTCTTGACTAAGCTTTGTTAGTTTGATAGTTCATGGCATTTTCTCATTTCCTCTAAGTTGTCAAAATTATTGGCAAAATATTTTTCAAAGTAACCCTTATCATTTTAATTTCTAAGATGATGTCTCCTCTCTCATTCCTGATATTGGTAATTTGACTATGGTCTTTTTTTTCCTCCTGATAAATCTGGTGAGAAGTCTATCAATATTATTACTCTTCTCAAAGAACCAGCATGAGATTTCATTTATTTTTATGTATATTTTGTGTTTTCTATTTTGTTGATTTCTGTTTGGATCTTTATCATTTCCTTTCTTCAACTTACTCTTACTTTGTTTTAATTTGGTCCTTTATTTAGTTTCTGAAGGTGGAAGCTGGGTTCACTGTTTGAATCTTCCTTTTTTGTAATTAATGTGTTATAAATTTCCTTTAAGCACTGTTCTACTGGCATCCCACAAATTCTGCTATGTTGCTTATTTTCATTCAGTTCAAAGTATTTTTATTTATTTATTTTATTTTATTTATTTATTTGACAGAGAGAGAGATCACAAGTAGGCAGAGAGGCAGGCGGGGGTAGGGGCAGGCTCTCCAATGAGCAGAGAGCCCGATGCGGGACTAGATCCCAGAACCCTGGGATCATGACCTGAGCCGAAGGCAGAGGCTTTAGCCCACTGAGCCACCCAGGCGCCCAGTTTAAAGTGTTTTTAAATGCCCTTTTTATTTTCCCTTTGATTCGTGAGTTCTTTAGAAATGTATTATTTAGTTCATGCACATTTTGGGATTTCCAGAGATCTTACTATTATTCATTACCAATTTAATTCCATACTATCAAGCAATTCTCTGGAATCTCTCAACTCTTTGAAAGCAGCATCACAAGGAGAAGACAAATTCATTACATGGAAATCCACCGGTGCTGGGGAATTGGGAGGTGGAGAAAAGAAGTTATAAGAGCTAATTCAGGCTGGTCTATGTCTACCTGTTTTCAATAGTTTATCATCCAAACACTTTAGTCCTATCCTGATATTATGCTGTGGACACCAGGCAATCCGGGCTACTGCTTCTGATTTATGGCAATGGGGCAAGTGACAGTCTTCTTTGCAATTTAGCATACAGCAAGAGCACAAGTTAAAATCTACCCCTTCCCCAAACCCTCTTACAATGTTGGTGGGAATGCAAACTGGTGAAGCCACTCGGGAAAACAATATGGAGTTTCCTCAAAAATTAAAAATAGATCTACCCTACAACCCAGCAATTTCACTACTGGGCATTTACCTAAAGGATACAAAATACTGATTCAAAGGGGCACATGCGCCCCAATATTTATAGCAGCATTATCTACAATAGCCAAAACATGGAAAGACCCCAAATGTCCATTGGCTGACAAATGGAAAGAGAAGCTGTAATATATATATATATATATATATATATATATATATATATATATCTCAATTCAGTCAGAGAAAGACAAATACCATATGTTTCCCACATATGTGTAATTTAAGAAACACAACAAATGAACATGGTGCGGGGGGGTAGTAGGGAGAGAGAAACTGAGTCTTAACTCTAGAGAACAAATTGATGGTCACCAGAGGGGAGGTGGATGGGGGATGGGTGAAATAGATGTTGGGGACTAAGGAGAGCACTTGTGATGAGCACTGGGTGTTGTATGGAAGTGTTCAATCACTAAATTCTACCCCTGAAATTAATATTACACTGTATGTTAACTGGAATGTAAATAAAAACACGAAGAATAAAGAAAGAAAATCTATACCCCCGCCCCACCATCACCTACCCACCCTCTTTAAAGCCAGCTACCCTCGACTGCTACACACACCAGATCTTAAGAGTCTTTAACTTCCTCAGTGGTTTCTCATGTTTTTATATTAATTTCTCAGACCTATGTTTCTCCTTCCCAGTGTGAACTTTAGAAGATGGAGCTAGCAGTCCCTCTATTTCACCATGTTATTAAAAAAAAAAAAATACAGCTCATGGCATGTGAGATTCATGCACGTATCCAACAAATATTTATACAATGTTTACTATTTTCCCAGCCCTGTTCTGTGTGCTGAGGATAACAGAAGTGAACAAAACAGACTAAAGTCCCTCTCCTCAAGGCATTACACTAGTGGGGACAGACAGAAAATAAACAAGTAAAATCTGGTGCATGTCAGTTGGTGATAAGTGATGTGGAAGTTAGGTAAGGGGTACAAGTTAAAATAGGTCAGTCAAGGCAGACATCATCCAGCAGATGATAACGAGTTGAAGCCCAAGTTGGTGATGGAGTGAGCCCCACATATCCGAGGGAAGTTTTCTAAGCAAGAAGAATCACAAGGGCAAAGTTCTGACCAGGAAATGAATTGGTAGCTTGAAGAACAGTGAAGAAACAGGTCATTGTGCCTGAACAAAAAGACCCAATGGAAAAGGGGAATGAGAAGAGGTCAAAAAGGTATCACCATGTAGGGTCAGTGCACAGATGTCACATTTTACCCTGAGTGAAATGGGAGAACACTAGAGGTTTTAAGCGGCAAAGTGGTATAATATACTTAGGTGTAAAGGATCATTTCAATTACTATGTTGAGACCAGAGCTGGGAGTGGGTCAAGGGTACTTGAGAGAAGAGCAATTAGGAAGATATTGCAAGAATCCGTGTGTGGTATTATTGTGGCTTATACTAAGGGTCTGGAGAAAGAGTCTAATTCTGGATATACTCTGAAGGTAGAACCAACAGGCTTTGCCACAGGTCTTGCTGTAGGGGTGATACGGAAAAAGAAATCATAGATGATTCTAAGGTTTCTAGCTTGAGCAAAAAGAAGAATGGAAGAGATAGAAGGAGACACAAATTTGGGACGAGATAGAGTTCAGTCTAGAATGTGTTATGTTTGAATTGCCTCTTCTTTATCAACATGAAGATGTCAGGGAGAAAGTGACACATGAGTCTGGAAAGAAAGGAAGAAATCAGGTGCCGGGGTGGCTCAGTGGGTTAAGCTTCTGCCTTCGGATCAGGTCATGATCCCAGGGTTCTGGGATCGGGCCCCACATTGGGCTCTCTGCTCAGCAGGGAGCCTGCTTCCTCCTCTCTCTCTGCCTGCCTCTCTGCCTACTTGTGATTTCTCTCTCTGTCAAATAAATAAAATCTTTTTAAAAAAGGAAAGGAAGAAATCCAGGGTGGAGATATAAATATGTGTTGTCAACATCTAGATGGTATTAATGCACTAAGTCCAGATGAGATTGCCTGGAGAGGGAATTTAATCAGGAGAGGTCCTCTGGGGCACTCCAACATTTAGAGGTCGAAGAGTTGCAGAAAATGTAGTGAAGACCAAGGAGACACAGCCAATAAGACCAGAAGAAAATACGAATGCCAAGTGGGTAAATGTTTCAAGGATAAAGGAGTGATTAAATGTGTCTAATTGTGCTGGGAGAAACCAGGTAAGCTAAGGACTGAGAACTGACCACTGCATTTTGCTGCATGGAATTATTTGTAACCTTGACTATGCATGTTTCTACTTTATGGTTTGCCCAACTTGTTTTTCCAACAAAATAGAAATGCTCTAAAATTTCCATTTGCCATTGTATTTGTGATACTTTGTCCTTGTGTTTCCAATCATTTTTTTTCTTTATATTTGTCAGTGAAATGTCATTTGGCTCATAAATTTTCCTAAGAATGTTATCTTCATTGAACTTTCCTCTTAATAATAAAAAAAATTCCTGTTTAAAGCTTTTCTTTGAATTCTACTTTTCTTTGAATTCTATCTTATTGTGAACTCTGAGTTAATACCTCTTAGAACTACACCAAAATCAGACAAGGTCCACAGATGTTACAACAGAATTGAAAGAAGAGTGTAAAGTACAAAGCAATTGAGTTAGAACTGAAAGCTCATTTTATTGTTCTGGAGCAATTGTTTTTTCTTGGAGAAGAGCCCAAAGCATGAATGTAATTTTTAGATTTCTATTCAGAGCTACTATGATAAACAGCCTCCCTGTTGATGAGCTAATCTTCTTGCACCACTTACTCGTCTTGACCCTCTGTTTCCCACCCCACTCCCAAGTACTCCCCATCCTCTGTATCTCATGAGTTATCTTGCTACAAGCTAACCATGGTGACTCTTCTCTGCTTAGACATCACTTCGGTTGGACTAAAACTCATGAGAATCTTCTCAATCCTACAGTTCATGTATCTTGCTTCATCCTCTGTATCTATACCCTTCTTATCCACCCAGTACTATCCTAAAACCATTCATTGTGTTCTGTCATAGGCTATGTTTCCTCTCTAAAATATTGGACTTCTTCTTTACATTAACTGATGAATGCCCACTCATCTCCCAAGACTCCTCCTAAAAGTCTGCCTGTCTCAGTGTGAACCTTTCCTCAGGCAGAATTGGCCTCATCTACCCATTGATTTGTCCCACACTTTGTTGCCATCTCTACGGTGACCATAATCTTGTTGGATTGCTACTAGTTGCTTCCTTCTCTGCTGGAGCAACTGGAGGACAGTGTTTGCACCCAGCACAAGACCTGGTGCCCCATGAGTGCTTAGTATATACTTGTGAACTAAGAAAAATCAACTGCTAAATATATTAATAATATTTAATCAAGACAACTACAATAAACACTTGTATTTTAGTCTGTGAATAGACAACTGAAAAAGATTGAGAAAAAAGTAGAGGTTAAATTTTAAGTAGTATCATTCCTGATGGATCCCATAAAAGCATAATAATTTCTTTTTTTCATCTCCAGTGTATCTGTTTAAATACATAAGTGGTCATTTAATGAACAAAGTGCCCTGGCATCACAGTGCTTAACTTGAACATTTTTTTTTTCGGGCACCAGGGAATCTAACATTGAGGGTTGTAAGTCTACCCTTGAGTGGCTTTAATCTTCCACAACAACCAAGACCCAATGTTTATTTATCAGAATCTGCTTCAGATAATGGTATACATAACTATTTTTAAAAAGCACCTATAAATTTCCATAAATAAGCACACTAGGAAAAAGGAAACATTTGGAGATACTTTATTTATATGATAGAGAAATCTCACATTAAAGTCTTGATCATTTCATTAATTCACAAAAAGGACTGTCTCAGTTAAAATTAAAGGAAAAGATTCACACCAATCCATAAGAACTTATTTTGTCTCCTTTTCTTCCCCCTGTAATATGAACAAAAACGTATTAAATTCTAACTCAATGAATGGGTGCAGAAGGTAACTGATTCTATTATTTTACATCAGAGAAAAACTAAATAGAAGGGAAGTTCTTCTGATGGCATTCTCTGAGACCTTAGAAATAACCCAAGAGACCTTTGAGGTTGTTGAGTCACTGATTTACCATTATGGATGCAACTTTGCTCTGGTGTTTTTAACATAAACTTTTTGTTGAATCGCGTTTATTTTTAAGAAAAGAATTTAACGGTAGGTCTTAGGACATATTTCACTATGGGCCAATATTTTGGGAGAATGGTCACTCTATTTATCCTTGTCTGAACTTTCTGTTACCTGAAGTAATTTAAACTCCCAAAGCAGCACGAGTCTTTGAAATCAGTTTTGGACCCTGAAAAGTAAAAACGAGTAAAAGTCATCAGACGAAGAGATGAAGGACTGTGTCAGTATACAGGTAACTCTCCATTATCCAGGGGTGAATTCAAGTACATCTCTAATGCCAACAAGCTGGGACAATGGAAGTCAAAGAAAAAAAAATCCACTCATGCCTACAGCAAAGAGAGTTAGTTCTTCCAATGCCACTCTCCAAATTGTGACCAGTTGTCACCACAGCCCTCACCGTCCTCCACCAGTCAGTCATAGAAATTAAGGTTTGCAGACAAAGTACAGTCACCATGGGTTAATGGTCTCTACACCTACGTGAATGTCTTCTCTCGTCAAGGGGCATTTATCCAAAATGGTTTACATCAAACCTCTTTTACCAGTTTTGTCTTATCTGATTTAGTTACATCAGATAAATGTTCCATCCTATGTTCCATCCTCTTCTACTAAAAACACAGCCACACTGGTAAGTGTACACTTGGCAAAAACACAGAATGCTGGGCCCCTGGGTGGCTTAGTGGTTTAGGTGTCTGCCTTCAGCTCAGGTCATGACGTCAGGGTCCTGGGATCAAGCCCTGATGCGGCGGGAAGGGTGTCCCTGCTCAACGGGGAGCCTGCTTCTCCCTCTCCCTCTGCAGCTCCCCCTGCTTGTGGGCTCTTTCTCTCAAATAAATAAATAAAATCTTTTTAAAAAATAAATAAAATAATAATGATGCTATATTCAAATATATTTAGTAATATAAACTAAATATAGCCAATTACAAATCCAGTTAAAATTGCTAAATGATAGGGACGCCTGGGTGGCTCAGTTGGTTAAGCGACTGACTTCGGCTCAGGTCATGATCCCAGCGTCCTGGGATCGAGTCCCACATCGGGCTCCTTGCTCGGCAGGGAGCCTGCTTCTCCCTCTGCCTCTGCCTGCCACTCTGTCTGCCTGTGCTCGCTCACTCTCTCTCCCTCTCTGACAAATAAATAAATTAAAAAAAAAAATTAAAAAAAAATTGCTAAATGATAAGCTTAAGATAATTCCTAATCACTAGTCTGTTGGAATATCAAGGCATGCTCCTAAATGGGTTCAAAAATGTTTTTATAAAATATTTCCCCAATATCTTGTTTGCACAATTAATTTGCTATTAAATCCTTTTAATCCATTTAGCTGAATTGATCAGTTTTAGGCCAGAGACTGTCTATATTATCATCAGTTAATTATATGTTCACTTTATAGTTTCCTCTACCAGGAAACAAATCAAACTTACTAATTCTCTTAACATATTTGAAAATTACGCTTCTTCCTAATATTTAGTGAGAAAATTGGGATTATTTCTTACAAAGCATAAAATCCTTCAATCTATTTCTTAATAAATTAAAATCTCTCCGGCACTATTTTCAAGGTCTAGATTAGTGGACTATTCTTTTCATTATGCATTACAGAAAACCCACTCCCAAGGATTTCAAGTGTGAAAATGAACTGCACATACCTCCTCCTCAAAGCAGGCATCCTGCTCTTGGCCTTGGCAGCATTTTTCCAGGAGACCAGAGAAATCTGCAATGACAGCCTCAAGTTGTTCTTCTGTTATTTGTGGCTTTTGCTTCACAAGGTTAATGAGAAATCTGTAATTTAAACAAAAGAGAAATCTGTTATGCAAAGGTACTTTTCTAAAGCCTTCCTAGTGGAGAATTTTTAGAGCGCTCGTGACCCTCCACCACAAACCCTCATCCCATCCACCCCTACCAGACTTACAAGTTATACTATGTCCAATGCCTTCATCAGAAAGACGGTGGCTAGAAATAAGCAGGTGCTCCACTGCTCTGGATTTGTGCAGATTGTAGGTGAAACATGATTTTATAGTTGTACCACACTTAGGTGTAATAAGACATGGTCTTTTTCTTACTTGTCTCCTTTCCAGTTCTCCACCCTAAGGTACATCCTGTCCATACTCAAGAGCCCAGATCTCCAACTCCTGCCGTCCATAATTATCATGCCCTTAACTGAGCACTGGCCCCACCAAACACCTGCACTACTCAATTAGCAACACCTTCATGTGGGAATTAATGTGGACCAGGGAATAGGGAAGACTTGTCAGAGGGGGCAGCGTTCTTACTGTACCTTGGAACCTGACACAGGTTGTGACAGTGGAAAAGGGAAGAACGAGATCTCCGAGATGAAGGGAGAGCAAGTGAGTATTAAAATGCATGGGAACTTGGAGAACATCAGTTGCATTGACTTGGATTACCATCACCATTACAGAATGCCTCCCACAATGAACTGACATGTGCATTCCTTCTCACAACACCCATACTTCATGGTTGAATCAGATATTATGCTTATTCTCTTCAAAAAGTAAACAGAGTGAAAAAAAAAGATTCAATGGGTTTTTTCCAGTGTTTTGGAATGGAAGTACCCAAACTTACTGCCAAGACATATCCTAATCTCCAAAATAGATTGCCTGCTCTCCCTCAGTCCCAACACGTAACACAACAAGAGTTACAATGGAGACTATTTTTACAAACAAGAAATTGTCTGCCCTTGTGAATTTTTCCAGACCTATGTGAAGACACTGAAACAAAACTATTTTAAAAGCCACCTTCAGTGTTTTGAGGCAATAATGTTCTCCTAACAAGTCCAAGATTGTCGGGTGTGTAAGAAAGAAATCTCAACTACTATTTCATGTCATTGGTCTTCTCCATGCTAGCAAATGACAATTTCTTACTGTTGCTTCATTGTTTGCAGCGCTACACCCTGAGCTTGGCACAGATCCTTATGGAAGATGAACTTATCGGCAGAGAAGGGTGAAGGGGTGTATGTTTCGTCCACCACTAAGCTGCTGAAACACGGCCTCCTGTTGGCGTATGAAGAAGTGCAGCACTGGCCGACACCAGGGTTTATAGGAGTCTCCTCATGCCTGATGCACAATTGTCCAATAATAAGATCGGCCTGGTTGGGAGAATGAGAAAGAAGACAGCAAGGCGATTCAACATCAGCCACTAAGTGACTCAGGTTTCCAGAGAATCATTGCGATTTTTAATGCCCAATAATGTATAATTAATATTACAGAAAAATTTGTATCTATTGGAGGGTCATGTGTTGCCACATTGCGGATTCGTTTTTACCCGTCTGTTTGGTCTAAACCTCACCATTTAGTGGGTATTCCAAAGGTAACGTTGGAGATAGTCCTTTCAGATAGTCGTCAGCTGTTTGAAATGCACTTCCAATTACGTACCTACTTCCAAAGGGGAAATAATTACCTGCCCTGACCTAAGAAATCAATACATGGCTTAAGTTTTTCATGTATATCTAGCTGAGCTTTCATCTTATTTTTGGGATCCAGAGACTCACTTTCTGAAGGAAAGAATTGAGCAAGCCTAGCCTGTCCGCATACATACACACATGCACACACGCATGCATAAGGCTAATATATAATCTTAACTGAAAAAACGTAAGGCTGGGGTGCTGGGTGGCTCAGTCAGTTAAGCGTCTGACTCTTGATTTTGGCTCAGGTCATGATCTCAGGGTCATGGGACCATCCTGCTTGGGTCTCTGTGATCAGCGGGGAGTCTCTTTTGAAGATTCTGTCTCTCCCTCTCCATCTGCCCCTTTCCTGCCTTCGCAAGCACACTCACTGTCTCTCTCAAATAAATAATCTTAAAAAAAAAAAAGAAAGAAAGAAAAGAAAAGAAAGAAGGCTAAAGTGTGTTTGTGTGTGTGTGTCTTTTAGGGCTTTCCTAATGTAGACTCCTCCTACCTTCCACACTTCAGAGATATTTCTTAAACACCTAGCAATAACTCGTAATAACGCAAGATGTTTTGTGTGTGCACTGTGTATCGGGCCAGTGCTGAATGGGTTACAAGGATTACCTCATTTAAGACAGTCATCCTATGTGGGTGGTACAATTCTTATTCCTAAATGTCAGCTGAAAAAGCTCAAGCCTAGAGATAAAAACGCGCTTTCCAGAGTGACACTACTAACAAGTGGTGGAAGTGGGATGCGGGTGTAGGCAGGAGGCTTCCAGAACCTACACTTCTGATCTGTTACAACATCCTGTGTCCCGGCAGCCTCTCAACGTGTGGAATTCAATAAATGATAAAGAAGGTGCTGAATCACAGGGATCTTTTTACTCCTAACTTTTGGTGGAAAATTCTGAGACATGATGACTAGCTAGCAAGTAATTCCTCAGCATCAGAAAGAGGAAAAGGGCAACAATAAGTGTACAATTGTATTCACAATTGCGATTTTAAGGGAAAAAATAATGAAAGAAAATTCAGCCTATAATCTTATGTATGACACCAGTGACATTAGAAAGCTATGCAATTATTCAGAAGGACTTACTCTGTTCTATACTCTTTACCTTGTTAAAGGGGGAAAAATATCCCTAATATAATAAGGAGATTATATTACAAAAGGCAAACATGTAAGTATGGCTGAAAATAAAATGACTAATTTTCATCTCTCAGAAGTGAAGCTTTCATTTTTTTAACCCAATTCACATTTTTTTCACTGTGTCCATTAGACCAAACTCAGTGCTCATGGGTGCAGCGCGACGTAACTGAGATATATGTGTGAACTAGATGTAAGGGGAGAATAGCTCAGCAGCAGCAGAGGTGTATGAGACCGGCAAGGAAACTCTGAAGAAGGTACGGCCTTGGGTGCTGGAGCTTGGGCTATGGAAAGACGTGCATATGCATCCAAATATCAGACCCACCACTTCCTACCTGGGAGATCTTGTCCTAACATAACTTCTTTGAGCCTCATTGTCTTTTTCTATAAAGTGAAGATGGTAATGGGGCATATCAAAAGGGAGTATTATAATCATTAAATGAGATAATACTTTAAAAAAAAAAAGTACAGTGTGGGTCTTTAACGTAATCCTGAAAAATTGCTATCCTGTTATTAGGGTGAAGTGACGGTCTCCATGTTGGTTTAGGAAAAGTGGATGGTGAGATGCAGGGCCTCAAGGTGTAGGGGAGTTTGAAATCCAATAGACTCACTCCTTGGTTTTCCTTTTCTTCTTCTTTGTCTTCTTCTTTTTTTTTAACAGTAAAGTATTTAGTGAATCAAAAGAAGAAATCACAAACTGAATGACGTGTTGGTTGTTCTATCTTTCTTGTCCATAAAGCTTGCTGGAACAGTGTTGGATACACGGGCTGCACGCCCACCAGCCATTCTAGAAGGACAGGAAGGCTGGCCACATGCCGGCCCCTCAGAGCGGAGTGCACAGCCTCTCCAGCTGAATGGGTTGAGCTAGTCTGGTAGAGCCATCTCCACCGCAGTTTCTGCCATTTCCTCCAAGTGGGGATCAAGAGACTGTTTCAAGCCAATGGGGCAGGAACCCAACCGGACTAAACAAAACACTCACCGCTCCTTCGCCACAAGCCAACTGTTTGTCCTCACTGAGTTGGCAACAAGTAGCTGCTGCCGTCGCCATTTTCCTGGTAAAGGCCATCAGCTCAGGTGCGGTCAGCTGAGGGGCCTTCTTTGTGTACGCAACAAGGAACCTGGAAGAAGCATTTTTCACCAAATCCTGAGTCATTCGTGAGTTTTGGGGCTCCTCACTCCTCAAACACCCTTTCTTGGTATCAGAAGCCCCGAAATCAGCTCATTTGTTTTATGCACATGATGCTAAGACCACCTTTCAAGATGCATTCACTCTAACAACCACCTTGGCACTTCTCTTCTATCAACATATCACAACGTGAAAACAGACTCAGGGCGGTAGGCTGACTTCTACTGCCAACATCAAAGCTTCAGTGATTTTAATTTTGATCTATTCCTTGTTTCAATGATGACAGACTCCAACAGAATAAATATCTTTTCTGCAAAAATCTGCACAATTGGGGGGAGCCAAAGCCAGTACCAAAGATCAGACTTTCACAAGTCATTCTTCTTCCTCCCTAAAAGAGGGAAATGGGGATGCCCACCTTCTCCCAAGGGAAAGTGGGTGATCAGAGTACACTGATTTTCAATCTGAAATAGGCCTGAAATTAGAGTAGTGTTGGGTGACTAATTTAAGTTGGTATCTCCCTCACTAGTTCATCATTTTAAATCACTAAAAATACTGTTTTAAAAAAACTTACGCATTTTGTAAGTAATATTCTCCTAGTTTCTGGAAGAGGCCACAGCTTCGCTTTGCCAATGCTTGGCTTTCTTGGATGTATTTCTCTAATTCTTCTTCCTGAAAATACCAGCATTATTACATACTTTTTTTCTCTTCCTGGACACAAAACTTCGCATGTAAAAATTAATCAATAACATACTATTTTATTATAACACCAATCTTAGAAAAAAGTAACTGTAGACATTTTTTAAATACTAAAGATAATAAAGTATGAATTGTGAGAATTAAAGCAAATGGACTTTGGGGAGATTAAAACTTTGTGAATCACACAGAATTCAATCTTTGGATAAAGGACTACAGCTCTTTCTGTACAAATTCCTGCTTTTCTGGAACTGTTCAATAATGAATATTAGTTTTATTCTGTGTGTCAAGGATATTTTGGTTACCATTTTTACTTCTAAAGTAGACCACTAGTTGTTAACTACTTTTTAATAACCACTTAATATCTAGATGACTACTAAATAGATTAGCTAGCTACTAGCTAATACCTAGATGCTTTCAAACAAAAAAGCATTTTTGATGGGTAACCTCCATGAAGCTTTTCAGACTCTCCTTAAAGCTAGAGCAATTTACCCCTTTATCCTGGCAATCAAGAGGGTTTTCAGACTGGGAACACTTCTCCAGTAACTCCTGGTATCCTTTAGCAACTCTTAGAATAACTGGGACAGCAAGTTTCGTATGTCTTCTCGAATATTCATAAGTAAATCTGAAATATGTGTGAAAATATCCTGTTACTGGAATTATGAGACAATTTATTCCCATGTTATAAGACATGCAAAAGTGAAAATTCAAATACATAAACCTGGAAATCAAATTATGACTTGTACTATATGCATGGCAAAACCATTAATACAAATAACAATCCCTCCAATTGTTCTAAAATGGTATTTTGTTTTCTTCTGCACTCTTCACCTGGGTTTTTCAATTATGAACTTCACAGTCATTCATTCAACAAACGTTTTTTCCAGCGCCTACTCTATGTAAGCGTTTCTCCAGGCAGTAAGGATTCAATAATGTATAAGATAAAATGCCTGACCTCTCAAAAGCATACCTTATAGGGAGACAAAAAGCAGTCTTTTCTTAAACAAGAAATAGGTCATCAAATTCAGGTGGTGATAAATCAGTGAAGAGAAATGAAGGAAGATACGATAGAAAGCGAAAAGTGACTCCTGGTTGACAGCACTGTTTAAAAAATGTCACTTTGAGCCTCTCTTTCGGAACAGAACCTGGGTGAGGGAAACCACATAAGGATCTGGGGGAAAATCAATCTCATATGAGAAAACTTCTACTGCAAAGAACCTTTCTCGGTGAAGAACAATTTCTGTTAAATAATTAGCATTGGATGTGCAGGTGGGTCAATTTAAAGAAATTCTTGGATTTACTAATTGTATTTCCAAGTTATAGAAGTAAGTCATATTAATTCTGTCTCCAATGAATTGTCACTGCAGCTTTCTTCAATCTGGACTTTGCTCTTGTGTGCATAATTTTACTGAGCTGTGCAAACGATGTGTGAATGTCCAGTCTGAAAGCAACGATAGAGTGATATCCTTAGGGAATATTAAAAAGAAAATTGGGCCATTATTTTCATTATTACATTAGAAGCAGACTCTAAAATTAAAAAGGCCTTTGGTGATCATTAGGCATAATATCCTTGGAGTTGCACAAATCCTTCCTCTGATGGCGTCCATAGACACACACTGTACACTAAAGGACGATGTATTAACTTGACTGTTTGTTTCCCTTAAAGGCAAATAGAATGGGAACATGTCCTATCAGTTATAGTGATACAATTAACTATTATGTTGCAAGTGTCTCAACATAGGTTTTGATTTTCTTACAAAAATAAAACATACATTAAGTAAATAGCAAATAAACTGTTCTAATGAAAGCCCTTCTATCTATCATTGAGTTACATTTCGAGGGAAAGTTCTTAAAATACGCCCAGTGAAAAAGCACATTCTTCACCATGAGCCCTTCTTATCACAAAATATTTATATCATATTTGGAACCTCAGTGGTGGTCTTCATATGAGTAATCCACACGAAGATGGCATGACAATGCTTCTGATTCCGGAGAAATTGATACAAAATAAAATATAACTTCAGCTAATAACAGCAACAGTGAAAGTTTCATCAGTATAGGATAGATCCCATTTCCTTGTTCCCTACTTACCTGCTTAAATATATTTTGGCTCAGAACATTCTAGCATCAACCTCACATACTAAGCTCAAAAACCATAGCCATCATTCCCCATTTCAGCCACACAAAGCTGTCAGCTACATCCTAATCTTTACTTATGTGAACATACATTTACAGAGTGTGTTACCTTGCCATGAAAAGATCTTTTTCCCTTGAAGAAAATTGGTTGAAATCTCTCTCTCCTAAAAACCTATTTAGATTTGGAGATAAGCCTTCAGGTTTGTCATCATTTTCTGCATGAATTATGCATTGACCAAGTTCTAGTATGGGCAATTTGCAGCATTCTGCTATTTTGCTTGACAGAATATCTTGTTGAGAACATATGTAGGACATAATTTTTTCCTGTAATAGGAAAAATAAAGTATAAGTTTTAAAGGTTTATTCTTTAATTCAGGACCTCAGGGCCAGTTTTAGAAAGGAAGGAAGGGAAGGAGGGAGGGTGGGAGGGAGGATACAAAGGCTGGAGGGAGGATAGAAAGGAGAGGTGGGAGGGAAAGGAAAGAAATAAGGAAGAAATAGAAAAAAGGCATTCTACCTTGTTTCCCATTTTAGTGCTTTTTCACCCTAGTTTGCCTTTCCTCACTCCACTTCACCTAACCCTGTATTTCAATTCTTCTTTTCATAGTTGTCAGCTAAAACCTATTTTATTGTATTAGGAATATTTTTAAAACAAGAGAGAAATATACTCTTCAAACTGAATGACATGCACATTGGTGTATATCTTCTATTACTATTGAAATTCGCTACTTTTGGGGGGGAGGTTTTTGATCACTGCTTCAATCTCGTTACTAGATATTGGTCTATTCAGGTTGTCAATTTCTTCCTCGTTCAATTTTGGGAGTTTATAGTTTTCCAGGAATGCATCCATTTCCTCTAGGTTGCTTAACTTACTCGCATATAACTGTGATAATAGCTTCTGATGATTGTTTCTATTTCCTTGGTGTTAGTTGTGATCTCTCCCTTTTCATTCATAATTTTATTAATTTGAGCTTTCTCTCTTTTCTTTTGGATTAGTGTGGCCAATGGTTTATCGATCTCATTGATTCTTCCAAAAAACCAGCTTCTAGTTTCATTGATACGTTCTACTGTATCTCTAGTTTCTACCTCATTCATCTCTGCTCTAACCTTGATTATTTCCCTTCTTGTGCGTGGAGTTGGTTTAATTTGTTGTTGATTCTCCAGTTCTTTAAGGTGTAGAGACAGCTGGTGTATTCTGGATTGTTCAATTTTTTTGAGGGAGGCTTGGATGGCTATGTATTTCCCCCTTAGGACCGCCTTTGCTGTATCCCATAGGTTTTGGACCGACGTGTCTTCATTCTCATTGGTTTCCATGAATTGTTTAAGTTCTTCATTGATCTCCTGGTTAATCCACGCATTCTTAAGCAAGGTGGACAACGTTTGCGGCTAATGTCCTAATACGGAGAGCAAACTTTCTGCTCCATTGCAACAGAATGATCTGCAGTGACCCACTCTGACCTCCAGAGGGCAGGCTATAGATAATGAAATATAGAAATGGCAGCTCATCTAGGTGGCCAGAATGAAGCAGAGCGGACTTGTATCTGTCAGGGGCCTAAAAATTCTATGTATTCTCAATAAGGACAATTACAAAGCATTATTTAGTCATTAAAATCAATTTATATGCCATACTGAAATTAATTTTTCCATTTTAAAGGAAAAAGGTGGTTATGAGCTCCAAAAATGGAAAAATAATTTTTAAATGGCTATAGAAATAATAGTAAAACCGTCAATTAAAACCAAGAAAACTAACTTCAAAGAAAAACAAAATAGTTCTTTTTATGGTGCCTACTATGCAGGCAAAAACTTCTAAAAAGAAAAATAAATGAAATTGGAAATCTGTCTTTGGGACTGTTCCCCTGCTCCTCATACCAGGATCTCTGCCCATGCTCAGAGACCGTCCCCTTGGGGCCTCTCACAGCCTCAGCTTCTGGACGCCTTCCAGGACTCTTTCAGCCAAACTGTGGAAGGACCAGCTGAAATAAGCATTTTATCCTCACATTTGACCTTTTGGAAACCATGTTCAAGCCCAGACTTTCAATCCATTTGAATATCTAAGAGCAATGATTTTAAACTTTCTTGGAGAAGAAGGTGTCCCACCAGGGACTGGAGAGGGAGTTATCTGGGAATAGACAGGCCTCTGGTACAGTAGGTAAGAAGCCTAAGGTTGGCCCCAAATAGATGAATGCCACATTGCCTAATTGGTGACCAACTATGGCATGCTCAAGGAGTCTGTGTTGGGAGGGTTGGGGCTTTGGTTTTTAATTCTCCTAGAGCCCTCTATCCATACTTCTCTTTGGCATATTTAGCTTTGTACCTTGTAGAACAGTTTCTTGTGTTATTTTTGTTTCTTGTGCTACTTTGCTGTATTCACAGAATAGATCTATCTCTCTGATGGATATAAGAGAGCCCCTTCCTTGTGCATCCTGCTGTCATCCTGTGGAGATAACAGTAAACAGAAGACAGTCCCTATATGTCTCCTCTCTACCAGACTAGAAATTCCCTGAGCGCGTGCCTTCCTAACAAGTGCCCTTCACAGTGTCTAGCACACAGAAAGTATTCAATATATATTTTTCAAGTGAAATAAAAAAATGGATGGAAAAACAAATTTGTTACGAGTAGAGTCTGCCCCTCCCCTACCTCAAGATCCTATGTGGAGTTTACAGTCTACCTCAGAAGGAAGAATGAGGGGGCACTCAGCTCACGGGAGGAGAACATCGCTTAAGTCATGGTAGGATCAACAGAAGACGGTTTCAGTTTCACTACCAAGAAGTCTGTAACTTTCCTCAGCCACCTAGTTACCCCACCCTGTGATCAGCTCAGACAGCCTTCTCCCATTCAGAATGACAGCAAAAGAAAGAAAAGGAGGTGGAATTATCTCAGGAGGCAAGACTCTTTACCCCATCCTGCAGACACTCCAGCACGTTTCCTCCGCAACATTCCTCATGTGTGTGGGCCACATCCAGAACCAGTTTCTGAATTTCAGTAAAATTAGCTTTGGAAAACTTTTGACTCAGTTTTGTAACCGTTCTAAAGGAGGGAAGGAAATGGAAGTCAATCCTGGTTATCTACCAACATTAAATAATAGAGTATTAGGGGGCCCCTGGGTGGCTCAGTGGGTTAAGCCTCTGCCTTCGGCTCAGGTCATGATCCCAGGGTCCTGGGATGGAGCCCCACATCGGGCTCTCTGCTCAGCGGGGAGCCTGCTTCCTCCTCTCTCTGCCTGCCTTCCTGCCTACTTGTGATCTCTCTCTGTGTCAAATAAATTAAATGAAATCTTAAAAAAAAAAAAAATAGAGTGTTAGTGTAGTTGCTGCTCCCAAGAGAAAGAATGCAGTGTTCTTGCTATCTCAAAAGAAAAGGTAAAGTTTTCTAAGTCCTGTCAATTCCAGCCCAATCTTTCATGGCAATTACTTTCTAAATTGACCTGTCCCCACAAGTAGTTTGGACATGATTTGTTTGTCTTTAACAACTTTCTTGTGAATCTAGAGGAAATCTATCTTTCCACTGCTCATCCACGACGCTGGGTATTTGGAGTTACCATCGTGAGTTGGCAGGAAAAAATGAAAAGGACAGACAATTAAGAAATAGAAAATTCCATGAGAATAACAATCATTTTTTACTTAGGAGAAAAAAATTTTGTGGGAATACAGGAAAGGGTGTATATGGGCAAACCAATGAGGTGAGACAAGAAAGTACAGCAGACTAAACATCCAGACATGTCAACACGCCAAGCCACACAGTGTGGCCCAAAAGGGACGTTAGAAATAAAAAGTCTTGTAACTTCTACATATTTCCTTAAATTTTAAGAGATCTCTAGTTGAAGGAAGCAACTGGTAGTGTTGCTGCTTCTGATAAGGGTAGATTTTCTTTATGGATTTATAACATTTAACTGTAATCACTTATGGATAGTGATTGATAAAAATCATTATAATAATATTTTAATTTATGTTTTATTAGTAAGATAAACTGAAAGCAATTCACGAATCAATTCATGAATCAATCTAATAGCTTTGGAAGGTATTTAAAGCAACATCTGACCTATTCCAAGAAAAAAATTTCAGTCTTGGAACTAACTCCATGACTACAAACCTTAACCTAGATCTCCACTGTGTATAATACGCTTAAATGCATAATTTACCAAAGAAGGAAATAAATAAACATTGAATGCATGGGCTTAATACTCTTCCATTAACATCTTAGATATTTTTCCCGAATAGAAATGTCTCATCATAAAAGTTGAAGCACTTGAAGCCAGTTATGTAGTATCAAATTTTCTAGTGGCCACATTAAAAGGTAAAAAAGGAGACAGTTAAATCCATCTTAATAATATTTTTGACCCCACTATGTCAGAAATAATACCAATTCAACATACGATTTCATTCCTCTGTGGAAGCTAAAAAATAAAACAAATGAATAACAGAATCAGACCTACAAACATAGAGAACAAACTGATGGCTGCCAGAGAAAAGGGGTATGAGCATGAGCAGCATGAGTGCTGAGAGTAGGAGACACAGGCTTCCACTTATGGAATGAATAAGGCGTGGGAATAAAAGGCACAGCAGAAGGAGTACAGTCAATGATATTGTGATAGCGTTGTGTGGTGACAGATGGTAGCAACACTTGTGAGCAGACCGTAACTTATGGAGAAATTGAATCACTATGCTGTAGACCTGAACTAATGTAACATTGCGTGTCAACTATATAGGAATCAAAAAATTCTTAAAAAAAAAATTTCAGTATGCAATTAGCATAAAAACCTATTAAGAAGATATTATACGTTCTCTTTTTCATACTAAGTCTGTAAAATCTGGTATGTCTTTTCCACCTGCAGCACACACAGTTCCTTATTCACTGCTTGGGAGCTGCATCCAGAGAGCGGCAGCCGTGCCGTGTAGCGCAGCCTAGACCATTGGTGATTCTGATTCTTAAACATGCGATGTCAAAGTCTCAACTGTCAGCATACAGACAATCCAAGATCACTGACCTAGCAGACAAATAGGTGTAAGGAAAAATAAATCCCGATCAGGACCTAGAGAACTAGGTTCTGCAGACAGGCAGTGTGGTCTTAAGTAAATGGCTCTAATCTCTCTGGGTCCCAGTTTATTCATATGTAAAAATGAAGCAGCTGAACTAGATGACTAACTGGGGGTTTTTTGTATTCCTCTTTATCCCAACAACAGAGATTGAATATGAGACAGAGGTCAATTAAGTAGGCTTTAAAAAGTGTTAAGCAGTAAAGCAGGATTGGATGGAGACTCTTGGAGAAGGACACCTGCTGTGCCTGGAGAGGTGGGTGGGGTTTGGAAGGTGGGGGCTAGAGTAGATGACAGTCATGTGAAGACCTAGGGAAGGGATGCTTGGGCTGAGTTATCATAAGATCTTCTTTTTCTTTCTGAGAAAGGGTAATTTTTCGGGTGCCTGGGTGGTTCAGTTGGTTAAAGCCTCTACCTTCAGCTCAAGTCATGATCCCAGGGTCTTGGGAGCCTGCTTCCCCCTCTCTCCCTGACTGCCTCTCTGCCTACGTGTGATCTCTCTTATGTCAAATAAATAAATAAATAAAATTTTTTTAAGTGTTAAGCAGCAAGTCCGTGGATTAGCTTCCTTCCAATCCCGAGGTTTCATGATCCTAAGCCATGAGCTCTTATCAAAGGAACCTTCATTCTCTACCACGGTGACAATGAGAAAAATGAGCTCAAACAGCAAAATGGTAGTTTTGCAGATCTCACCTTCTTCCCTAGATACAGCTTAAACTTACATGGCTCGGAAGGTTCGGGGTCCAAAATTTTTCATCACTGCACATATATGTTGATTTAACAAACTGCTGTCTCTCAATTTTTTTGTAATCAATGCTGTCTAGATACAGAAGTAACGAGATGTTAGGAAAGGATGCATTTTCCTTTACAGGTGCTAATAATTAGAAAAACAACCTATACAGGTAAACCATCAAACCATAAAAATTTTTTACTAAAATTTAAATGTGATACATTTGTATGGAAATTTCTTCATTCTTTCTTGTCGATTGGTTTATATACATTGAAGCCAGACAGATGTATTTAAAAGATCTTAAAACAAGAACATTATAACTTTCTTACTTGGGATAATGAGTAAACAACTGTTTTTAAATGAATTGAAACCTGATACTTTCTTAAACATTTGTCACACACACACACAAAAAGTCACAGCCTGACATTCTGGGAATAGTCACAGTTCTTAGGAAGTTTTTCTTATAGGACTTCTGGAGGCAAGTGATTAATTGTGGATGTTATTCTAGCTCTCAAACCTAAGAAAGCTACTCACTTCTCTAAACCTAAGTTTCCTTTGGTTAGATAATGATATTTACACCTCAGATTTGTCCTGAGGATCAAAAGAAATAATGAGTGATAAAGTATTTGTCATAGTTTTCTTTTTTCTCTGTCCTTTCGTGCCTCCTTTTCTCTTCCTGCTCCTTCTACCCAATCTTTTACCTCCTATTCCTCTCTTTTCCATTTATGTTATCAGCCATGCACACCCCTGTCTTCTTTTATCTCCAGCCCCCCAAGCCCATGTCTTTTGTCTTGTAATAATTATTGGTCAAAAGAATGAATACAAAATAGCAAGTCCAGCTGTTTTAGCCCAAAGAATAACTGCTGAAATATGCTTGATTCTGAACATGGTATTGTGCATGCAAAGCATATTCCATTTTTAACTTTGTTTGGTTTTAATGAGTCATAGCCAGATTAAAGTATTGGTTCAGATATCCGTACAAATAGAATACCTTTGTTTGGAAGCATTCGACTGCATTTTCAGCTTTGCAGCAAGCTGGAATTATTTTGCCATAGTGGTCAGCCAAAGAAAGAATCGTGGGTGCATACAGAAAGGGGTGCCTTCTTGCTATCTCGTAGATGTACCTATGAAACAAAAAGATGCTGTAAGATTTGCAAACGTATTAAAAAAAAAAACTACTAGAACTGGACTCTGGAATTTGCTTAAAGAGTCAAAAAAAAAAAAAAACAGTCATAATTTTTTCCATGTGCTGACAAAAATTTTACTTACTACAGATCCCCAGGGGGAGAAACAATCTGACCACCAATACTATATTTTATCATGAGAATCAAATAGGCAGAAATGCTGACTATAATTCTTATCAAGGTGTCCATTTCAATAAGCACACTCAGACATGTTTGGGGGATCAGGAAATCCAGACCACCACTAAGTAAAACATAAAAGTGGAGTCTTTTTTTCCTCGTCAGTACAGAATGGAATCATCCACTGTGACAGTCTCCGTAGCAGAGATGGTCTAAGGACAGGCTCTCTAGTTCTCTGGCTCAGATGTACAAGACAGATGTGATGGAGAGTTAGATATAGGATTCCCCAACAGAGAACCTGAGATCAAGTCCCTGCTTGGGAATGTACTAGCTTTGTGCCCTTGGCCCTCAGTTTGAATTATCTTAACTTTCTAAACTTCAGTTTTCTCATTTGCAAAATGGGAAGAAGAAGAATGATGGGAAAGAGGACAGAAGACTTCAAAGGCAGGTCATAAGCATTAATCTGATCAGAGTGTCAAGAACCCACGGTCCTATAACATCTTAACTGCTTGGTAATTGCTAGCCATGCTTCTGTACCTTAAACCTTCCTGGAGCTCTAAATTTTTTTTATTTCCAGGCAATTTGGTAAACATGAAACACCAAATATTTGACTCCAGAAGGAGGCACTTTGTGTGGTACTAAAATATTCTTGGGTGAGCTAAAATAGAGAGATTAAATGGTTTAAAAAGAAAAAAAGGTTCAACTCAGGATACTAAGGGAACAATTGGTGGGTTTGGTGTGTGGTCTCTACCACATCTACCAGGCATGCTGTGGAAACAAAGTTGCACTGAAAATGGCTCACCTAATCCCAGGGCAGGGCCTCAGCAAATGCAACATTATTACCACTTCTCCATGGTTAGAGTACGTCCGAAAATTGCAGAAATATAGATTCTGCTTGATGCTGCTCTCCTACAGAAGTTTTAATCTACCTTTAAATGGGATCTTTACCTGTTCATGAACATATCCCTGCTTTCTTCATATGCTTTACAACTGGTGACAGGTTCTGGAACTTGGAAGGGTGGGATGGATACTGGAGCAGCCTTTTTGCGAGCTAGTAGACAGTTATGTCTTTCCTCTTCACTTTGGCTGCAGCAATCTGCAAGTCCGTATCTTTCAGAAATTTCCTTCTCATGGCAAATTTCTTCCAGAAAGACAGGCAGCTAGAAGAAAGATTTGAATTTCTTGTTTATCTGTTCCTTAAATGTATCTATTTTAGAGAGAGAGTGACAGAAAGAGCCCATGAGTGGGGGGAGGAGCTGAAGGAGAGGGAGAAGCACACTCCTGGAATATGAGGTGGATGTGCGGCTGCATGTGGGGCTGGATGTGGGGCTGGACATGGGGTCTGATGTGGGGCTCGAGCCCAGGACTCTGGGATCATGATCTGAGACAAACGCAGATGCTTAACTGACTGAGCCACCCAGGCGCCCCAAGAAAGATTTGCTTTTAATGAAGGCAACTGAGTTTACCTTGAAATTCTGTAAAACACATATTTCTAATATCCCAAATCAGGACTACAGACTAAAAAAACAATTCCCTATACAAATCCCAATATATTTAATTTCAACCTATGAGAACTTTTTCTCATGCCTTTTAGGAAATGGAATTTTAGATTCCAACCTTGGGAAATACATATGACCGTTAGACAAAATTACTTTCTCTTAAAAGGAAAAAGGGCATACAATATTTTATTCCCCCCCCCCAAATTTTTTGAAATAGTTTTTCCCTTTTATATTATAAGCAGTTTGGCTCCATGGTGTCTATAAGCTTTTTAAAAAATACATAAACCACTTTTTTTGTTGTCTTAATTTTACCAAAATCAGATGATGACATCAAGAGTATAAAGAATGCCTCTGAGAGGGAGCCTGGGGGGCTTAGTCGGTTAGGCAACTGCCTTTGACTCAGTCCTGGGATCAAGTCCCACATTGGGCTCCCTGCTTGGTGGGGAGTCTGCTTCTCCCTCTGACCCTCTTTTCTCTCTCTCTCAATCTCTCTCAAATAAATAAATAAAATCTTAAATAAAAAAATAAAAGAATGCCTCTGAGAAATACATGTTTCATTCTTCTCAGGAAATTTTTATTTAGCTTTTATTAACTGCTAAAATTTAAGGAACCTTAGAAATTTTAAGTAAGATTTTCAATTCCAAATCCACATAAAAATTATGCCTTTAAGTTTACAATGATAAATCACCAACCAGCAACATTACCGTGAACCTCTCATTGGATGTAAAGTTGCAATATGGAATGTATTTTGCTTAATTCACATATATTTTTAGATTAGCAAGATAAGACAAAAAATAGAGATGCAAAACAAGGAGTTTTATTAAGTTATCAATTTCAAAGTTGGAAAGTATTTTGTATCTTTTTTTTTTTAAGATTTTATTTATTTATTTGACAGACAGAGATCACAAGTAGGCAGAGAGGCAGGCAGAGAGAGAGGAGCAAGCAGGCTCCCCGCTGAGCAGGGAGCCCAATGTGTGACTCCATCCCAGGACCCTGAGATCATGACCTGAGCCAAAGGCAGAGGCTTTAACCCACTGAGCCACCCAGGCGCCCAAGTATTTTGTATCTTTAAAAGGGCATCTCCTCTGCAATATTCCAGATATATTGACTTTTGGCCATTCATCAACCCCACCACGACAGAAAAATCTTTGGGCCTTTTGTTCCATAAGTGGCTAACTCTAATCATTATAAAGTTCCTAGTTTTTTCTACTGAGATAAAATAAACAATCATAACTATGATTTATTGATCTCCTACATTAAGATATACTAAAAAAAAAAAAAACCAACTATTCGTTGTTTAACTAAAATTCAAAGTTAAGTGAGTTCCATATTTTGTTATTCTCGTTTGCTAATCCCGGCAACCCTCGGTATGTGCTATGCTGCTCACATTCACGTTAGTGCAGGATCGAGTGTCACGAAGCCACGGAGCGGGGCTGTTTGGAGCTCGATGACTTAGTTTAAACCCTGGCTCTGGTCTCCCTTAAAAACGTTGCCTAACCTCTCTGTGCCTCAGCTTCCTCAACTAGAAGAACAGCATTTACCTGCTGGGATTATTGTAAAGATTTAATGAATTCATATTTGTAGGCAAAGTGGATACTCGACCAGTGAACCCAGCAAGGGTCTCTCGGCCCAGTGGACGGCACTGGCAGTCCACTGGTTCATCCGGGCTATGCTCTGGGCCACGCAATATTTTTATTACCAATAGGTATGTAACACTCTCTAGAATAATGCCTGTCACGTTGTGTGATTAATAAAAAGTAACTTCTGGAAATGTGTAAACCTGGCGATTCACAGACCTGTACCCCTGGGGATAAAAATACATTGTATGTTTATAAAAAAATTTAAAAATTAATAAAAAAAAATAGCAAAAAAAAAAAAAAAAAGAAACCTGAAAAAAAAAAAGTAACTCCTGTTACTATTATTACATCTATTTCTACGACAACCTTGAAATGGAAGCTATTATTATTATTTTATAGATAAGGCAACTAAATCTCAGAGAAGTTAAGTAAAACGTTCGTGGTCACCGAGATACTGAAATTTCAGAACCTTAGGTCTTAGTCCCTGTGTTTCTATTGTCTCTTTACAACAGGTATCCACTCTTTTCTGCCCTCTGTAGCAATTCACAGTTAATCCGACTCCTCCTTCATGTAACAGCTCCTCAAATACTTAAATGTGTTTCTCATGTCACCCCGTGTCTGCTCCTCTGCCTGCTAAACTTTGGTCAAATATCACAGTGGGATTTTATTAGTATTAGTATTAGTATTAGTATTAGTATTAGTATTAGTATTAGTATTCACTCACCTGGTCTTCTAAACACCCGACAGGCTGCTCACGGCCAGTGGATTTCTCAATTACAGTCAGTGTATCTTTCACCATTTTGCTTACATCTTTGTAAGTGGCTTCTTGAACAAACTGAGCAAAAAATATAGTAGCTCTGAAACAAAATACATAAGAATACTTAAGAAACAGAAATGTCAAGCTGCTTTTTCTCAACAGTAGTTCTTTTTGTTTTGTTTTGTTTTCTGTCAAGTGACCTGTGTAGGGGGGTGACTTTTGCTAAAAATTTATGTGAAATTAGGTTCTAGTCATCCGGAAAGAAATGTCCATCTTCTTGCTTCCTTGACCCCAAAATATACATATATCTATTTAAAAATCAAAGTGGAATTGCATGGAGCACTGAGTGTTAGATGCAAACAAGGAATCACAGGAACACTACATCAAAAACTAATGATGTACTGTATGGTGACAACATAACACAACTAAAAAAAAATCAAAGTGGAGGGGCACCTGGGTGGCTCAGTGGGTTAAGCCTCTGCCTTCAGCTCAGGTCATGATCCCAGGGTCCTGGGATCAAGCCCCGCATCGGGCTCTCTGCTCAGTGGGGAGCCTGCCTCCCCCTCTCTCTCTCTGCCTGCCTCTCTGCCTACTTGTGATCTCTGTCTGTCAAATAAATAAATAAAATCTTTAAAAAAAAATCAAAGTGGAATTGTTGTAATAGTGATTCCTGCTTTTGTGGTCACCCACTGCAATAATGTACTTATAACTCAGGGCATCTATATTCTATAGTTCCTTTTAAATTTAAGCAAAGAATTTGTCATTAGACCTCTGCGTACAACTACTCCCAGTCTGATCAAGATCTGATCCAAGGTGGTGTTCATAAATTGATTCAAAGAATGGCTTTAACAGGTTTCTGGGTGCAAGTCGTAGCTGTAACATACTACTTCAAATTTCTTATTAGAAACTTCAGGAGTGTGGAATAGACAGCAATCAAAAGAAAAACACACTCTCTACAAATAATAGAAAGTAGAATATTTTACTTCCTATTATCTGCTACTAAGATTTACGTAGTATTCAGAATAGAGACTACTGTAATATCATTTCATTGGTATTCATTTATATATATATGTTATATATATGGTGGTTACCACTGGTATGATACTAATCTTGAGTTTCTAGAATCTGATTTGGTTTTTCCCAGGGAATTTCAAGGAATCAAAGTTACTTATCTAAGGCGTGGGCCAACAGTTCAACCTCTTCAAAATCAGTTTGATATTCAGTATAAGGAATGTCTTCAATTTGTTTTTATACTTTTTAGAACTCATAGGGCTATCCAGCTTCATTTAATTCCCTCACTAAAATTATCATTGGTTCATATTTGAAGTGCATTTATATGAGCAAAACTTACAGGTCGACTAAATTCACCTCTGCAGAACATTGGGAAGAATCCAGGGTGGAAGCTGAAAGGCAAGACAAACTCCATGAGAAATGGCCTTTTCAACCGCAACCAGGAAAATGATCGTTATTTCGCAGAAATGTGTGTGTTTAAGTTAGAACTATACAATTTTGGAATAACTTAGAACTATACAATTTTGTATTTCAGTTAAAACTATACAATTTTAGAGCAATGCAACTGAGATGACATCAAGGAGCATCTATCCAAACACCTTAATTTTTAACTTGAGAAAACTAGGAGACGAAGGAATGGCTAAGTTAACAAGAATAATTGATGATAGAGTTACCACTAAAATCCAATTTTTTGGTTTCCCCCTGTACTGTGGTGTTCTAATTGGCTTGGAAATCAAAGGATTAAAAATACATTTCAGTCCTCCTTTTGAACATGATTACACCGTAGTTCGCTTGCCTATTTATATCACAGTCACACCATTTCTTCTTTAGTCTAATAATGGTCCATTTTTCTGAAGTGAAGAATAAAGATATTACTTACTTTACTGGTCTGAGGAGGTTTTATATGTGAAGGAACCAGAATTATAGCCTCATATATAAAGTTAGAGATATAATATAGATACATATATTTCAAAGTTAATGTGTATACCAATTAAATAATGTACAAAATATTAATTCCATGTGGACTATATAAGCCATTCATAGGTAATGTTAAACACCACCATTATTTTGTAAACCTCTTATAAAGTCACAAGCTTATCATTCATTTAAAGATGTTCATCATTAAATATTTTTCCTCCGTGTGGAACAGTAAATATAAATAAATCATAACAAATGAATAAATGCAAATTTAAGAACTTTGATATAGGGAAAAGACAAAAAAGAAAACACAAAATATCTTACCTATCAAATATGCATTTCTATGCACTGTTCTGGATTCAGAAAAATTTAGTAGGAAAATTAAAAGAATTGATACCACCCACTTCATGGTTGCTATTTTGTTGTTGGCAATGATGGGGGGAGAATATTGAAAATCATGCTGTAATTCTTTTATACCCTTCTCAAGCAATGTCTGTTAATTAGTAATCTTATGTTAGTATATGGGGATATCTGTTTGTTTATTTCCTTAGGTTGCAAATGGGACAACTTGTCGATAATTAACAGCCCAGGGATTATTTGCATTTTATGTTCAAGGACACAGACTTCTTTTGGGAGGGAAAAAAGGGAGAAAAACTTGCAAATTCATCCTATTTTGCAAATATAACAAGTATTCTTCTTGATCTACAGCATACATAAAGATATATTTTTCCTAAATTGCACAATTATTAATTTCTTTCAAATTAAAAAGTTAGTGAAGCCATAAAGACTCCAGGCTTCCTATGAAATTCAACTAAATGCATCCATTCGTTTAAAGAATATTCAGTGAATGCCTGTCATATGCCAGGCATAGGATACTGTATTTGACCAATTCAGATTTCATTGAAGAATACATTGCTCGATTATTACGTTTAGCTCAAAAACCTTTTTCACGTGACTTTATGTCAGCAAGGTCCCATTTTTAAGTATGACTTAACAGAAAACTTTGAGCACACACTCTGATGAACCAAGCCCTGTAATAATTTTGTTACAAAATAATCTTGCATGTATATCCAAACGGAAGTGGATCAGTTGCACTGTTCGAATATTCAGCAGCTCAAAATGATGATGTTGATACTAAGGAGCACTAACAAAAGCTGCCTGGTTCTAGGAGTCTTTCCCTCCTGTCTGCTGTCAGGGCTTTCCATCTTTGTGGTACATTTAGAGAAACTTTTAAAATCTCTGTTGCCTAGACTACACCCCACACCAATTAAATCAGACTGTTTGGAGGTGAGACCTACACATCAGTATTTTCTAAAACTTCACAGATTATTCACTCTTCCAAAATTAAGATGACAAAAAAATAATAATGAACTTCAGGCAAAAATAAATAATAAGGTGACTTCATTGAGTGCAGTAATGTGCAGCCATCAATTTTTGTGGAAGAATATTTAATGATTTGGACCTAGGCTCATAGTATGTCTCTAAATAAAAAAACAGGAAAAAGGTATCAAATAATCCCATTTTTTTGTAATTCTTCTGTCCTTTCCCCTGCTTCAAAAAAAGTGTAGAAGACAGAAATAGTAGATCACAAATTTCAACACTGGGTTTCTCTAAGTGGTAGAATTACAAGTGAATTTCTCTTTCTCACTCTTTCTTTCGAAACTTGTCCAATAAAAAGTTGATTATATAATTTAAAAATAAAGTTTCAAAAATTGAGTGTATTTCTTAAAAATAAATTATATTGCACACGTCAAAGAAAGACAAATACCACATGATTTCACTCATATGTGGAATTTAGGAAGCAAAACAAACAAGCAAAAGGAAAAAGAAGAAAGAGGCAAACCAAGAAACTGACTCTTAATTATAGACAACAAACTGATGGTCACCAGTGGGGAAGGGAGTGGGAGGATGGGTAAAATAGGTGATGGTTGAGAATTAAGGAGGCTACTTGTTCCACTGAGCACTGGGTGATGTGTGGAAGTGATGCATCACTAAATTCTACACCGAAACTAGTATTATACTGTATGTTAACTATCTGGAATTTAAATAAAAAACTTTAAAAAATAAATTTTACTGCAATTCATTAGGGCAAAAATTTAGGCAAAGGTTTATCAATGCCTTTTTATATAAACTTCTAGCACTTCCGGGAGCTACAATGATTTAACATAGCATGGATAAGTTCTTCATTGCTGGTTAAGAAAAATTCCCATTTGTTTGATGGTTTTTGTTTGTTTTCTGCTACACCTTGCCACCTTGGGTTTTGTATCCTAAGGAACACGCTGTCAGGAACAAACCATTTTCCTTCCTCCCTAGTGAGAGGCGTGGCTGACCTTGTCTGCCCACTTGAGTATGAATGGGTCACCACTCTCCCATTATCCTGAAGAGGGCCCTTTACTCAAATATATGAAAGAAACAGCATTAATTATGAGGAACTGAACCCATTTTATGGATCAAATTGTAAACAATATTGCTGGGCAGGGGCAAAATATCCCAAAGCCTTTCACAGTGCCTGGTTCATGATAAACCCTTAGTAACATTTACTGAGTGAATGCTGAATGTATTTGTTCAAAGACAGGAATTGAAGGTAGAGGAAGAGGATGCATTTGGCAAATCTCAGATTCTATAAGCTCTGTTATCTTTGTGACTTGATGAACCATATTTCAAGTTTTATGCTAATGTTTATATATAATCTGCAAGGCTGGACAATCTCACCTCCTCCTTTCATCGAAAGATTAGAAGGGTCATATGCAAAATGCCTGGCACGTAGTAGGCATTTACTAAACCGTGATTACTTCAGTATAATAAATCGACACATAGACACAGAGCTACAAATAATATGTACACATCAAGCCAAGACATATTCTGTCAGCCACCCACTCATCAGGACTAAGACTAAAGCAGGACTGAAAACCTTGCTGCCAGTCCAGGTCCTATTTGAATCTTTCCTCTCATAATGACATGGTTTTGTGCCATCCTTTGATCTCCTTCCATATTCCCTTACTGAACAGGTCGCTGCCATTCCCTGCCCTGGGATCAGAAAGGCAGTAAAGTGTCACTGTTAGACAAGCAAGCTCAGGCACCTGGTTTGAATTTTTGCCCTACCCCTTAGCCCAGCATGACTTCAATGAGCTATCAAATTCTCCTGAGCTTTATTTTCATCATCCATAAAATGAGGGTAGTGATCATACCTCCTTCATGACTGATGAGAATTAAATAAATTAATGAATGTAAATGGCTCAGAATAGGGTCTTGCACCAAGTATCACTTAATAAATGGAAGTTTTATGTATTCATTCAAAAAGTTAAAGTCTGTATACCAGACTCTGCTCTTTGATGGGAATAATCAGCAAAATTTCTCACTGGGTGTAAAGAGTAAGGACTGTTTCTGTTAGCCTGTTCATTAGGAGATGAACCTAGGGTGGCCACATGTAGCAGAAAATGAATGGAAACCATCAAATGGATGGGAATTTTACTTGACAATTAACGGGCATCATCCCTGCTCTCACTGAGCTACACCTAGTAGAAAGACCATTATGCCAGCAATCACAACGAGGTGATGATACAGTGATGGATGGGGTGAAAAGAGGAACAGCTGACATTTTTCAGGGAGATTAAGGAAGGATTTGCAGAATAAGTAACCTCTCAGTGGAGACCAGTAGAAAAAATGGAGGTGGCCCAGATAAAGGGAGGGAAGAATGTCCCAGACAAATGTAGAAAGCAGTTGCAAAGGCCCAGAGGTAGGAGCATGGCATATTTAAGGAACTGGAAGAAATGCAATTTCAGTGAAACACAAAGTTTTAAAGATAGAGAAACTTACCCTGTAAAGGGAATTTCTAGCACAATTCGCAGGGTCCCATCTCAAAGACCTTTTAAATCAAGTTTATACCTCATCCCAAGAGAATAGCAGACAAAAGAGGGAAATGATAAAAATCACATTTGTGTTTTGCAACCATCTCTCTTGTTACAAAAGGGAACAAATTCGTGAAGGAGACCACTTGTGAAGCTTTTGCAATAAAGTGGTCCAGGAAGTAGCCTGGATAAGAGTAGTGCTAATGGAAAATGACAGTTGTGGGTAGAGTCCAGTGATATGAGACAAATCCACAGGGACTTACTTACTGAACAAACATTCAGTTTGGGATACACTGAGCTTAAGACAGAGTGGCCAGTTTACTCAAAAAAGTCAGGGTTTTGCCCTGTTGACTTAGTGTAATTATTAAGCAGAACACCTTGGTTTTGCTTGTGGAAGTATCTTTAAGACCTCCAGGTGGAGAAGTTGATGAGCAGTTGAATAGTGCTCCTTGTCCTTTGGGACAAGATCAAGGCCGGAGATGGAGATTCAGGAATCATCAACTTGCAGACGGTCATTGCAGCCATGTGACTGGAGGAGAAAGAGAGATCACAGTGAAAAGAGGTGCCCTGAGGAACACCAGATTTTAAGAGACAACAAGAAAGAAGAGCTTTGAACCACAGTTCGCCTACTAACTGCAAACAACCCTTGATCTATATGTGTCATTGCTCAAAGTGCCCTAAGTACACATTTCAGGTCAAGCGCTTTTCCGTCGCTGACTCTGTTTAGTTTTTCATAAATCTATGAAAATGAAAATGCCCTAAAGAAACATAACATAGTAAAGTCGATTTTGGTATCAGACAGATTCTAATCTCGGCTGTGCCAATTAATTATTTGTCACATAACAGTAGACAAATAATTTCTGATTCTTAGTTTTATCTATATAATGAAATGATAATGTTTCCCCTGAATTTTTATACATAGATGAAATAATGTATTTAAAGTATCTGATACCTAAAGACATTTTTTCAATAACAATAATTATTAACATGATTACACGATTGTTATCAGTATTAAGTATTAGATGGGCTCTTCATCCAAGCAGTCAAGCCGTACATGTGGTTACTAGAAAAATGCCTTCCTCTCAGATGATATCAGACTTCTTATTCTTCTAGGATCTGTTTTGGTCTTTGTTGGTTTTAGTGGGTAGTTTCTTGAAAGTTTGTTTTTCTTCTTTTATCTTTTATGTCACTTCCCCTCCTCATCGATGCCTATAAAACCTTTATCCATCCTTTAAGGTCTGTATCAAATAATTTTCCATGAATGTATACCTGATTACTCCCTAACTAGAAAAGAATCCTCCTGGGGCACCTGGGTGGCTCCATCAGTTAAGCTCTGCCCTTGGCTCAGGTCATAATCCCAGGGCCCTGGGATGGAGCCCCTGCATAGCAGGATGTCTGCTTCTCTCTCTGCCCTTCTCTCCAGCCCCACTGGCGCTCTCTCTCTCTCTGTCTCTGCCTGAAATAAATAAATAAAATCTTTAGAGGTGCCTGGGTGGCTCAGTCAAACATCTGCTTTCGGCTCAGGTCATGATCCCAGGACCCTAGGATCGAGTCCTGTATCGGGCTCCCTACTCCGTGAGGAGCCTGCTTATCCCTCTCCCACTCCCTCTGCTTGTGTTCCCTCTCTCTCTCTGTGTCCCTCTCTGTCAAATAAATAAAATCTTAAATAAATAAATGATAAAAATCTTTAAAAAAAAAAAAGACTTTAGATTGTTTTCACATGGGACTTCTTTGACCTACTATCATGTTTGTAAGCTTATGCGATTCTTCCCAGACAGTTGACTTCTTGGATTCAAGGACCCCTCTCTGTCACTCCTACAATGCTTAGCACGGTGGCACAAAGCAGAAGCTTTGTAAGTAGGAAATGCATGGCACTGAATTAGATGCTGCAGTCAGGATTTATGCATTAAATCAGGGATTTATGCCCTCAGTCATTCATTTGGCTCAAATACACGTCTCATGTTGGCATTGTATTTTCTCTGATACTTAGCGTCCAGAGGCCCTGGACAGATCTGCGAGGACACTACCTAGGGTCTTGGGTGGAAGCTGATGAGTCTTGTTGTAAGTTCTGTACCTTAAAGCAAACTCCACAAAGCAGGGGTGACTCACATTCCAGTAGGATGAATGTTTTCAAAGATCTCCGGCCAAATGGGCCCTCCTGTCCCTTCATATTTAATTACATTTAGCCTCATGCTGACTCCACCTATAGCAGGCCACCAGAATCGCCACCATCACCCATCGCCCCCTCCCCCCTAGTTTTCTAAGAATCCAAGAATAGGGGAGGACTGCTTGCATTTATCCTCAACAACTTTGGTTTTTATTCCCTGGTGCTGTTAAATTTTCTGTACCTGTGCCTTATCTTCTCTCCTACACATGCTGCCCCTTCCCTGTCCTGAACCCCATGTTGCATATCACCCAATTGCTTTTTCACAGAGCCCCAACACAAGTTTATATCAAAGAACTTGAAAGCCAACATGAAAAGGATTTTTCAGCTGTATCAATACCACCTGACTCCTCACAGAGCCCTGGCCAACCTCCTCCTTTTTTTGTGCTCTCCGCCTGCCCTTCTTATCTTTTCTCATCTGGCTCTGCTTCCGACTCCCCTTCTTATTACTGTTTTCGGGCAGAGCATATCATCCCTCCCTCTGTTTAGTTTGAGCCTGTCTAAGTCACTCTTTGGAAGGAGGAGGCCACCTTTCACATTTGCTGACTGCCCCCGCCCCTGGCCCCCGCATGCCCCAAGAAGCTATCAAAGTATTTTCCTTCATTCCTTCACCAAAGGGATTTTACCTCTGGTTTTCAGGGAGAAAACATATTTTTCTTCCCTTCTAGACCAAGAACAAAGTGAGAGGGATCAGAGTCAGAAAAGGCTGGCAATCTGCCTGCCCAACTTGAAAAGATCACAGTGTCACAAGGTCAGGAAGGTAAAGTAAGACATCAGTATGAGACAAGCAGAGATAGAGCAAAGTCAGTTAAGGGTCAATAGGAAATACATTTCACATAAACCTATGTTCCATTAACAACATTTCTGCTTATATGGGTCTGCTGCTCCTGCTAGGTTAGTCACGGGTCTTTGAAATAGCTGAACTGACCCACATACTCAAACAGATGATGAACAGTTTGAGGGAAACTTTGAGCCCATCTCCAACAAGTCCTAGAACAATAATTTGTACAGGAAAAACACTTTCTACGTACTTTTTGGCAACGGCATACACGTTCTCTGATGAGGAAACACCTATTACCTCTCTCCTCCTAGCTGCTATAGCCATGGCACGTTATGAGAAACAGCAAAGGGAGGCTTTGGGCTTCTGCCATCAGCAGCATAATTGCTGGATACTCCCTTTCCATAGCAAGGTTGAGAAATGGCTCATTGTCATAGGAAATATAGTAGAATCCACTCTGTGAGACAGAGATTTCATATAACTGTTATAAACTGAATGTTCGTGCCTTCTCAAAATTCATGTGTTGAAGACCTCTACCCCAATGTGATGGTATTTGGAGATGGGGCATTTGGGAGGTAATGAGGTTTAGACAAGGTCATGAGGGTAGGACATCCAACATGGGATGAGTGTATGTATAAGAATACACACAAAAGAGCTTGCTCGCTCTCTCTCTCTCTATCTCTCCTGCCATGTAGGGACATTGCAAGAAGGTGGCCATCTGCAAGCCAGGGAGATAGTTTCACCGGAAACTCAATCTTGGAATTTCCAGAACTACAGGAAAATAAATTTCTGTTTAAGCCACCCGGGCTATGGTATTTGTGTTACATCCCTGTAAATATATTCTTTTCATAGGAAATACATGGAATAAAAAACCTCAAATTATTTATTATCTACTGTTCTTAAGCAAATTGTGCTGCTTCCCAGAACATAGACTTTGTATTTCTAAACAAGTCCTCTTTATTTAGGGCAATGCTGCTTGCCTTTGATGTTCCTAAAAAAGAAAAAGAACATATGTGTTTCCAGTATTGTGTGGGAGATAAGAAGCCTGTGAGTGGATTGCATTGTGGCCCCACAATTTCTGTCATGAGAAAGGTAATAAAATGGGCTAGAGCATATCTCCATTTTCTTCCTCAATACCTCAGAGTCCTGCTTGCAGTGAGTCAGTTTTGTCTCAAACAATGACTCTGTGGTCCACCCCATCACAAAGTTAGAGAGGCCAGCTCTCTTACCTGAGACTACTTGGAATATAGAAGAGCCAATCTTTCAGCATTGAAAAAAAAAAAGCAATAGATCTGAGGGAGACAAGATGGTGGGGAAGTAGGAGGAGGCACCTTTTCAACCTGTACCCTAAAGTGAACTGATTACCTACCGAAGAACTCCGATCACCCATGAAATCAGCCTGAGATCAGAATTATACACATCTGGATCTCTACGGGGACAGAAGATGACAGTGGGCAGTGTTTCTGTGAATTTGTGTTTGTCCTGATAGTACATAAATCTTATACTTGGGGTTCTTTTTGACGAGGTTCTTTTCCTTCTTTGCTTTTATATATATATATTTTTTCACATATATATGTTCATAGGAACATATATATATAACATATGTTATATGACACATATATATAGATATATTTCTTTTTCTCTTGACATATACTTTTATCAGTCTTTTTGTTTGTCTGTTTTTGTTTGTATACTTCATAAATCTTACATTGGGGCCCATTTGGGCTTAACCTTCTCTTTTATCTTCCCTTTTTTCCCTGTCTCTATCTCTCTTTTTTTTTCTTTTTCTTTTCTTTTTTCGTTTGTTTGGGTGGGCACTACTGATTGCTCAGAAGCGTTCCAGGGTGCACCTTGACTGCACCAAGGTCGATACATCCAGCTACATCCATTCAGCCATCTCTCACCAAAATGACTAGGAGGAGGAATGCCCAGCAGAAGAAGAATTCAGAGGATGGACCTTCTGCAACAGAGCTAATGGCTATTGACATAGACAATATGTCGGAAAGGGAATTCAGGATAACAATTATCCAGGCAATAGCTAGGTTGGAGAAAGCCATGGATGACCAAACAGAATTGATTAGGGCAGAACTGAAAGCCACCAGGGATGATGTTCACAATGCTCTCAATGAGTTCCAATCTAATCTAAATTCTCTAAAAGCTAGGGTAACTGAGACAGAAGATAGGATTAGTGATCTGGAGGACAAACAGATAGAGAGAAAGGATCAGGAGGAAGCCTGAACCAAACAGCTTAGAAGCCACGAAAACAGAATCAGGGAAATAAATGATGCCATGAAATGTTCCAACGTCAGAATTATTGGAATCCCTGAAGGGGAGGAGAAAGAAAGAAGTCTAGAAGATATAGAGGAACACATTCTCCATGAAAATTTTCCCAATCTCGTGAATGGAACCAGCGTTCATGTACTAGAGGCAGAACGGTCTCCCCCCAAGACTATAGATTCTCAAAAGGCCTCAAGACACATGATAGCAAGAATGAAGAATTATGATTGTAGGAAGGCCCTCTTGAAGGAAGCTAGGACAAAGAAGCTCCTTACATACAGAGGAAAGCCCATCAGAATAACATCAGACCTGTCCACGGAAACCTGGCAATCCAGAAAGGGCTTGCAAGATATATTCAGGGCACTAAATGAGAAGAACATGCAGCCAAGAATACTTTATCCAGCAAGACTGACATTCAAAATGGATGGAGAGATAAAGAGTTTCCAAGATCGGCAAGGCTTAAAAGAGTATGCAACCACCAAGCCGACACTGCAGGAAATATTAAGGGGGGTTCTATAAAAGAGGAAAATCCTAAGAATATCATTGAACAGAAATATAAGACAATCTACAGAAAGAAAGACTTCAAAGGTAACACGATGTCAATAAAAACGTATCTATCAATAATCACTCTCAATGTGAATAGCCTAAATGCGCCCATAAAATGGCACAGGGTTGCAGATTGGATAAAACGACAGGACCCATCCACATGTTGTCTACAAGAGACTCATTTGAACCTAAGGATACACCCAGACTGAAAGTGAAGGGATGGAGAAGCGTCTTTCATGCCAATGGACCTCAAAAGAAGACCAGGGTAGCGATTCTCATATCAGATAAATTAGATTTTAAATTAAAGAGTGTAGTCAGAGATACAGAAGGACACTACATCATTCTTAAAGGGACTATCCACCAAGATGATCTAACAATTGTAAATATTTATGCCCCCAATATGGGAGCAGTCAATTACATAAGAAAACTATTAATCAAGATAAAGAGTCATATCGATATGAATACATTTATAGTAGGAGAACTCAACACGCCTCTCTCAGTAATAGACAGATCATCCAAGCAGAAAATCAATAAAGAAACAAAAGCATTGAATGACACCTTGGACCTCATAGATATATACAGAACATTCCACCTTAAAACAACAGAATACTCATTATTCTCAAGTGCACATGGAACCTTCTCCAGAATAGACCACATATTGGGTCACAAATCAGGACTCAGCCA